>CM054814.1:29472205-29562176 GCA_028984105.1 Lavandula angustifolia | reverse complement strand
AAAACAGGCTTAAAGAGAATTGTGCGACGATTAAGTTTGCTCAAAACCCGCTTGAATGATTTTGATTTGAAAGATATTTTCAATAAGAACAAGAAATCAATGCAACAAGAAATACGTAATACGTAACACATAGATTTTTAAAGTGGTTCGGATCCAACAATCCTACGTCCACCGTCCCCGAAAGATGAGGAGGCTATGTATTATACCGAGAAAGTCTCGGCCGGTTTGTACACCGGACAAACATTGATCTTGAGATTTATACCGAGCAAGTCTCGCTTACAAGGTATCAAACTAAGTGTTTGAAAAACTCTCCAACAAAGGCAAGGAGTCCTTTACAATAAGTGATCGGTTCGTAAGTGAACTCCTTCGTCTAAGCTGCGCATTTAAACCGTTGAGCTTAGGTTAGAGGGATAGGGAACAAGAAATTAGCTTATAGAGTGACGAACAGTCGAGTATAAGCTTTGGGTTCGTGTATCGTCGCTTGGATACTAGAGGCTATATAATTCTAATTCAGCTTGATTCCCTATGAGTAGAATTGTAGTCTTTTCACGGAGATTGTCTATTTGAATTACTTGTGGAAGATTTAGGCTTTTTCGAGTTGCTCTTTTCAATGCTCGAGTTCGTGTCTTGTGTTCTAGGTGTGCGAAGGTGAGCTTCAATTTGATTTTATCCCTCTATTTATAGAGCGGAGATTGGGATAGATCCGTTGGAGACGACGATCCTTTGTCTCTCTCTTTTGGGGTAGCTAACGACTCTTTCAAGTATGGTACCGGTGTCCTTTCCTTCCATTTCCCGGAAAGTTGTTGACTTGTAGCTTTAACGTATATAGGACATGTGGTCCGCTTGTCATTGGGTTGAGGTTCGTAAAGTGGTTGAGATAGAACGGACTTCAAGGAGATTTGAAGCCGACTTCTCTCTTCCTCGTATCGACTCTGCCGATTTTACTTTAGAGAATCTAACAAATCGAAGATTGTCTCGGCCGTTGCCGAAGTCCGATCTCCGATTCCGCAGCATGCTCCCCGCCGAGCCGGCTCTACCGAAGATCGCCCCGAATTCGGTGAACTACTCCCGCCGAGTTCCGCCTACTGACTCCTTTCGGATACCGCTCCCCTTGTGTCCAAGGATCACCGAAGTCTTCTACTTCTCGTGCCGAGGCGTATAGTTTACTAAGCTCCCGAACCGGATGCGGAGTGTCCGCCGAGTCCGAATCCTCGCAGACAACACCAAAACAGATTACATAACCGAACGGTTCATAAATCAAGATAGGGTTTTGGGGATCTTCAAATCTTCAAGACGCTTTCCCGAGCACAAGGCTACTGAATTAATTATCAACTGAGAAGACTGAATCATTTCCCATCATTTTGAGCTGTTGTTGGGGACTGAATCATCACCCAACATTCCCCCCTATTTGATGATGCCAAAACTTAACAACCTAACACGATGACTTATCAGAAATAGAGCTCCTTACAAATATTACAAGTAGGATCAGTGGAGTTGTTCTTCAAGTCCTAGACTACTGAGGGGATCAGGGCAGAAATGACAGAACCTATATAGAATCTAATCAACATTTTCTCCCTTTCTAACAACATTTTCCCCCTAACACTAAGCAGTCTATCATAATCTAGCTAAGCAAAAACTGACAATAAATAACAACAGTGAGTGTGTGAGTCAAGAATCACTTCAAGATGCTGAGTGTTAAGCATAAACAAACAAGGCTATTCAGACAATAAGGAATTGTCAAAGCCAAAAATAGAGATGTTTTATATATGTAAGCAATTCAGTACAAATACATCATCTGCTATACTAAGAAAAGCAAAAGAAAGATACAAGGAGATAAAGAAGCAAGATAGTTATCTCGAAGTGCTTGATCCCCGTCTTTGAAGTCCTTTGATTGTGTTTCGTGAAGAAGTGACCATACATCCGATAAGTGACCTTCCTCGCCTTCAAGATTCGAGCGAAGTCGCCTCGGATCTTCTTCATCTAAGAATTTGGCTTCAAGGCGGCCCTTCACTTCTTTCTCTATCACTCCATAGTGAACGTATCCGTGTAGTCTCAGTGGGGGCGGCAGGATTCGGGAGCCGGCACTCGACATCAACTTCTTTCCTTGACAGCCTTTCGAAGTCGGGCATACATCTCTAAGTCTTCCCGTCATTACCCATTCAAAGAAAGGTCACCGACTTGTGCTTTTCAACCGTAACCTCCGTAAATAGTTCCTCTTGATGAATTCAGCTTTTCGCGCTTCCCACCTCTCGAGTGAATTCCCACGGCATCCACTCATCTACTCTTGGCCATCTCGTGAGTCTTGAGATCGCAGGCTTCCCGAACTTCCCTGTATCTGTAAGGAATGCCGCCTTTCTCAGAATCCTATGACTCGCTTCTTGTTCGCTTTCGCCCTAAGAGCTTCGAGGTCGCCAAGTCCTTATCCTCTCTCTCGTCGCCTCAACTGCCTCGCCTCTTCTCCTCTCGTACAAGTACCTCTCCATCTCGAGCCCAAATCTCATCCATTTCTTGCTCTTGTGCCTTCGGGGCAATATAGGAGGGCTTGTGAGGTCGTTATTCTTGTGAGTCAAGAAGGGGAAGATTTTTCCTTAGATGTACCCTCGCTACCCAAGATGAAACGCTCGCTCGTTGCTTCTCCTTTTCTTTGTCGCCTTCATCGCTAAGTTTCGGTGTTCTAGGAGGCAGCCTAGATCCAGCCTCTTTTTTGCCTCCAAATGGAGCCTTTGTCTTTCCTTTAGCAGGCTTCTTCTTCGGCTTGTTCGCAGCCTTCGCCTTCAGCCTATTTCCCTTGCCAATTTCTCATCGGCAGCCTATCTCGAGCTTCCTTCTCCCGGAGTGATATACCTCCCGGGTCCTTTCTTCTTGGAGGGAGGGGTAGAAAGCTTCAGCACCTTTTTGCCTTTCTCGGCTACCGGAGGAGGTAGAGGAGCTTCTTCCTCTTTTGACTCCTCGTCGGCATACTCAACAACTTCTTTAATAATATCTCGAGGGTGTTTGGGTTGCGCGAGTCGCGACTTCCTTGGCTCTCGAGCCGCTGGGGCCCGGTCTCGGCAGGCAGCACTACGCCTCCCGCTCGCCGAGACACTCGGGCCTCGCCAATCTCGGGAGGTCCAGCGGGGGCGTAAGACCGAGTCCGAGTCGCCCCCGCCACCGACCTTCCTCTCTTCTGAGCTTTCGGATCGGTTCCTTAGTTCCTTTTTCTATTATTCCTTCCCCTTTTTGGCATCGCAAATCGGGTAGGGGGTGGAACGGACACCTTCTTCGTCCAAGCTTTTGTAAGATTCGTGATAGATCATCCGTGAGTATTACGCAGCTTGGTCGCCTTCTCATGCAACTCGTTTCTCTCATCTCGTGAGCCGAGTGCCGTAATTCTTGTGAGAGAGATCGGCGCTCGCCCGGAATTCTTTCACTGCTTTCTCCATCTTCTCTTCAATCGCCTTCCCGAATATTCTCGCAGCCTAAGGTCGGCGGCTTGAGAGATGGCGGTGACGGATTCGGTGTGAGCGAGCATGCGGCCTTATAATCATTTAGCAATTTAGCTTAGCTCGCGTGAATCGTCTTCACTGTTCTTCAAAGTCGCCTTTCAGGCAACGAGTGCATTCGTCGGAATGCCCCGGAGAAGTCGTGACTGGAGTTGATTGAATGGCGCTTCCGAGTCCCCGTAGTTCCCGCACTCGAGCTTCAGTGGTTTGCCTCCATGTTTTGTGGATGGTGTAGGCGAGTAGACGGCTCCGTGCGCCTTGTTCCTCAACGCCCGGCCACCGACTTTGATCGCCGGGCTCTTCGGGCTAGGCCCTACTGAGAAAGCGTACTCAAGAAGGAGCCGAGAAGGATCACCGCCTCGAAGTACCACCACCGACCGCCCGGGTCCAAGGATGCCGAGCAAAGGTTCAAGCAGCTTGATGTAGGAACATCCTTGGTCGGTCGAGTTCCCTCATCAGGCTTCTTAGGGCTCGAACATGGGGCGGGTCCTCACCATCGAGGTCGACCCATCTCGAGGGCGCAGATGCCGAGACAGGTTGTCTATCATTCAAAGATTGCGAGCATCGCCGCCCCTCGGCCTTCGAGCGTTCCGAGGTCGGGTGGCTCGAGTAGCCAATCTTCCCCCGTACGCTAGCCTCCTCTTCGTGAAGCTATTCGCGGAGTGGTGGATGATGAGTCTCTTCGAAGTTGTGCCACTCCCCGGAATCTTATCGCATATGGAGCCTCGCCCCCCTTGCAAGTAGTACAAGGTCGTTGTGGCCGCCGATCTCCGAATTACTTCGCATATCTCTCGGGAGGCTCTAGATTTGAGAGCAAAAGCCTCCATCCCGATTGATTCCCGATTCTTTTCCACCCCCGATATCCTTCTTTTCGACATGGTCATGAATGAAGTGGTGTCTCGATGTCCACGTGGTTGCATCTCGTATGAAGTACATGATTCCGAGTGATTGCAATGGCACCGGTACTGCTCGCGTAAAATTAGTACTTCATTCTCGTATGACGTCATAGTCGCGGAGTCGCTGTCTCGCCCAAAGGATTTGGGCGTAGCAACTTCCGGTAGCCATGTATTCGCCTTCGCAGTCGACGCCGCTACCGAATGCCTCGTTTCTTTGAAAACCATGAGATCGCCTTACCACCAAGGAACTGACACGCTCCTGAAGTCGACTTTCTGGCCAATTCTACATCCCGCATAGTCAAGATCGTGATAACCAGTTAGTTCAATATTATCATCAGCTGGATACCATAAACCCATGTCAGGTGTTCCTTTGAGATAGCGGAGAATCTTCTTTGCTGAGTCTTCGGATTCACCTGAAATCGAGCGCAGACACCTACAACATAAGTTATGTCACGATGAGCAGCTGTTAAGTATAATAAAGAACCAATTATACCACGAAATTCAATTTGGTCTACTGATACTCCCTCTTTATCAAGATCAATTTTCATGTTTGTGTTTATCGGGATCTTGATTGGGTTTGTCGGATGTGCAACCGAATCTCTTGATGAGGTCTCGAGTATTTACCTTGATTGATGAACGTTCCCTTCTCAGATTGTTTGACTTGAAAGCCGAGGAAATAGTTCATCTCTCCCATCATTGACATCTCGAACTTGTCCTTCATCATTTTCTCAAACTGCTGACACATGATCACGTTCTTCGAGCCGAAGATGATGTCATCTACGTAGATCTGCACAAGTAAAATGTCGTCTTCCAGTCGAATGCTAAATAATGTGCGGTCTACTATGCCTTTCTAAAAACCTTTCTAAAGAAGAAACTCAGACAGGGTATCGTACCAAGCCCTAGGTGCTTGTTTTAACCCATACGGAGCTTTTCCGAGTCTATAAACTTGATGTCCCCGCCGAAAGCCGGAGACCGCTCCACATAGACTTCTTCTTTCGAGCCGCTCGGGAAAGTAGACTTCACATCCATTTGATAAACTCGAATCTCCGATGTGTTGCGTAAGCTAGGAATAGTCTCGATTGCCTCCAACCTTGCAACCGGAGCAAACGTTTCGCCGAAATCTATCCCTTCACTTGACAAGAGCCTTTTGCCACGAGTCTTGCTTTATTCCTTACTATGACATTGTTTTCATCCCGGCTTGTTCTTGAAGACCCATTTGGTTCCGATTACATGTTGATGCCGGGTCCGCCAATAAGCTCCCAAACTTCGTTTCTCGTAAATTGATTCAGCTCCTCCCCGCATGGCTATGATCCAATCGGCGTCTTTCGGTGCGTCCTCAACGGACCGAGGTTCTTCAGAGACAAGAAGCGTGAATATAAGGCGCTTTCTCCCCGACGTAACTGGATCTTGTCTTTACGCTTGCCGAAGGATCTCCAAGAATCAAATCGAAGTGTGAGCGTCCAACCACGATCTACGATGTTTCAACTCTTCATCTCGAAATTTGTTCAACACGTGATAGTAGGTAGTTAGGCATTTCAGTTGTACTATTCTCGAGATTGAAGTAATTCAGGTTGCAAGAGTGTGATCTACCGAGTCACCGTGTTCGGGGCATTTAGCTCGGGAACATTATCGCCTCCCCGAATTATTATTCTCGGAGAGGTCTCAAGCTACCACACGGGTTTCTTCATCGACCCGAGTTACCCGGGATCGACTCGCTCAAGAGAGTCAACTGCTCGGCCTACTTGCCGCCGGCCGAGATTCGGAGACTTGTCTTCGCTTAATCCGAATCATCATCCCAACATGGCCCGGATCTTTTCAACTTTATCTTTTGGGCTCGATCCCGTAGCCGCTACTAATGTCCTCGCATTCAGGTTTAGAGTTTCGGTCCCGTCTTCGCAGCAAACTCATTAAAAACAACATGAGGGCTTTCCTCCATGCAAAGGGTCCGATAGTTAAAGACTCGAAAGCTTTGCCGACCCGAGAGTATCCTAAGAACACTCCCTAATCTGAGCTGCTATCAAAAGTCTTCACTGATCTTTCCCGTTATTGTGTATAAAGCACGATCACCCAAAAATATGGAAATAAGATAAAGATTGCTTCCCGCCGTTCCATAGTTCAAATGGTGTCTTCTTATGCCGCTTTGTCGGGAAAGATCGGTTCTCGAGTATAACATGCGCACGCAGCTTCGCTGCAGAATTTGGTCGGGAGTCCTAAGTCCTGCGAGTAGGGTTCTTGCCGCTTCTTTGAGTGTTCGATTCTTTCTCTCAAAGAACCCCATTTTGCTGAGGCGTGCACGCGGTAGACGCCTCATGCTCTATGCCTTCGCTTTGCATAACTCCTCCACCATGAAATTCAGGAACTCGGCCTTCCGTCCGAACGTATCTTGATGATCTTAGTGTTCTTCTCGATACTGAGCCTTTTCATAAGCCTTGGTAACTCTATTTTAACGTCGACTTGTTGGCAATAAATATGACCCATGTGTAGCGCGAGTAGTCATCAATGACCACTAATGCATACTTCTCGCCTCCGATCATCGGGGAGAGACCGGTCCGAACAAATCCATATGTAGCCGGGCCGAAGGATTCCATCGCTGGAAGGAGACGGAACAGTGGATTTTGGATTTTCTTGTTTGCTTTTCCTTCAAACATGCTTCACACCGAGTGTCTTTCCTGAATACTTCATTCGACAGGTCCCCTTGCTAGAGTGTTTCTAGCTAATTTGTTGAGCGTCTTGAAGTTGAGATGGCCAAATCTTCTATGCCAAAGCCATCCCGCTCGTTGTCATTCTTCGCCAACAAACAAGCTTCGTGGTTCAACCCGAAGTTCTAGTCAACTACATAGATATTCTTTTTGCGCGAACCCCGATAACACCGTTTTCCCCGTAGATTTATCAACGACATCACGTAAACCAAAGATCAAAAATCATTCTATTCGAAAGTTATCACAAAATCGACTAACAGAGAGAAGGTTATACCGAAGTCCTTCAACATATGATACTCTCGGAACCGTAGCCGTTCCAATGCCGAGTGTTCCATAGCCTCCCGGTATAGCCTCTGGTTGTCTCCAAACTCGATTCGGGGTCCTTCTTCGCAGTATAATTCTTCACAAAGTCCTTTTGGTACGTCTTGTGTCTTGAGCATCCGATGTCCACATACCAAGGGTCCTTGTGCACCTGCAAAATAGAATTATATTTAGGTACCCTTTATTTTTGATTTTGGGTCCTTAGATGTTAGTTTTGGAAACTCATATCTGTCTTACGACCCTGGTGGTCTTAGACAGTTTCTTTCCACTTTTGTCAACATATTTGACCACCGGACCGGCCGATGCCGACTTCCGAGGCTTTTCAAGTTCGGGAGTTCCGGCCTTCTCGAGCGGGTGGACCGCTGACCTTTGCCTTCCGTACGCCTTTCTTCTTCTTCTTCTTCGACTTTCGGATCCTCTCCCCGACTATAGGATCATAGTAATACGACCCATACTAAGCCGGATAAGTCACCGCGGAGGTCCATACCGACGCCCCCATTTTGCTTTGGCCGGTTCCCCCCGACCGAACCGGGGTGATCTTGTGCCGATCTTCTTGTCGGAGTGCCGATAACTAGGATGAGGTATCTTCATCTTCTCGTTTGTTCTCGGCTAGGGGGTTCACTATGTCTGCATTGATAGTCTCCCCTTGAACAAACCTATCGCCTAGCCGATTTTCTCGAGCGTACGGGGGCGGACGAGGAGGCTCCATGGCCGAATCCAAGTCCCTCCTTACGGTGCTTGGGCTTGTTGCTTGCTAGCATAGATTCAAGCTTCTTTTTTTAGCGCCAATGTACCGCTCCGTCACCGTTCCTCCGCACATCATCACTCTTCTTCGCCAGCTTCATGCTCGGCTCCGATGTCCCGACAACTCTTGCTTCAGCAGACTCACCCGCATCTTTCTGAGTCAAGTCTTTGGTCAATACTGAGATCTGATCTTCTTGATGCTGAGACTTGGCCATTATAGAGTTTATCTCCTCCCTGAGTCTCAACACAAGTCCTTTTCACTCAGCAGCAACCCGACTCTCCGCAGAAAGTCTCCGATTCTCCATTTTCGTGGTATCCAACTCCCCGAAGAGTCTTACCGAGCTGCGAGACTCATCCGAACCCGCTCGTCGAGTAGTTCTTCGTATGCGATCGCGACGTCCCGCATTCTCATCTCGCACCTAAATTAGTGTCGTGTGTGCGGTGTGAAGAAGAATTAAATGGTGTATGAGAGTTTACCTCATCCTCTTCTCCCCGCCATGAGACACTTTTCGCATCTTCTTCGCCTTCAAGCTCTATGGCCATGAAAGCCGCTTCATCGTCCGATGAATCCATGAAGGAATCAACTTCGCTCCGAGTCATCCGAGAGTTCACCGGCAATGTATGCTTCTCGCTTCTTGATGAACTTCTCCCTTCTTGCTTTGCGTGCTACTCTTTCAAAGAGCCGAGCTCGTGACGCCCATACCGATAGTGTCTTGGCTTCTTGCGGTTGTAGCAAGCTTTGTGACTCTTTCTTCTTTGCTCTCACTATCTTTCGACGTAGCCGAGTCCTCTAGTTTCCCGCATTCGAAGTATGCGAGTCAGAGGGCGCTTAGGTGTATATTCATTCTTACCCTTAGAGTCCCCGACAACTCTCGAGTTCTACGCCCCTCCTTTTCCTTCCGATACTTCACGGCAAGCGCCGCGTACTTCTTTGCTAGATTTCCTTCTTATATGTCACTGAGTGAAGGTTCTGCCTTGCTAGACGCCGGAGCTGCTGTGTTGACTGATGCTTTGAAAGCATGGTCGATTTGAGTGTCAGCTTCAGCTCGCTGCTTCCTTAGAGGTAAGCCAAACTCGAACTCCTCCGCTTTAAGTTCTGAAAAGATATGGTCAGGAGTAACAATATCTAAATCAGAATGACACAATAAAGTAGCAAAGGGAGTCCAGTGACCGTCTGGCAATGCCCTCAAAATCTTGAGATTTATTTCTCGGTTGGAGAATGTCTTTCCCAGCCCATTGATAGAGTTCATCAGATCCGTGAATCCGACGTTGAGATCTTCAATGGTGTCACCAGGCATGAGGGACAATCTCTCCAGCTTCTGTAGTTCCTGTGTGAGCTTGTTCGCTTTGATCTTCCGAGTCCCCCAACTCGGGAGCGCTAGAGCATCCTGTGAGTTCTTTGCGGACTTGCAGCCCCGAACTCTTCCGAGATAAGAATCGCCCGGAGTGGTTAGTATGGGCGCTTCGGCGACGCGGCCTAAGTTGTGAAGCTTCTTCTCCTCGTGGGTGAAGAGACTTCGTCTTTGGGGATCTTCTTCCCTGGCCACCATCCCTCCCGCTTGTGCCGGGATCCCCGGGCTACGACGCTTTCGACCATAGGAACGATAGGTCCGTCCTCCTCCGTAACCTCTCGTCATGCGCCGTGGAGAGAGGTCGATACGCCTCCATTCCCGACCCGCCATACACCATAGTTCACTACTAAGAACATGGGTACCATCCCGATCCCCGACATATTGGACATGATAGATAGTGATATGAATGAAGAATGATATGTAGTGAAAATGTTTTCCTGATCCGTTCAAGTAGACCGGCCTTCGCAATAACAAGAGTCTTAAAGAACTCCCGCTCTAATACCAATTATTGGTCCCGAGAGCACGTCGGGGGTAGAGGGGGGGTGAATACACCCGAAAAACCGATTTCTCAACTTAAAAGCACGAACGAGTCCTTTTCGGAGAATGTCGATCCGAACGAGTTCAACAGACTGCATAAGTTGTTCCCGAATCATGTGGCAGAGTGACTTACTCTACCGATACCTCGCTAGCCGACTTAGAGTCGAATTCGCATCGTTCAAACAGAGTTCGAAAGAGTGTGGAAATTTGTAGGCCCAAATTCGGCTGAAGTTAGGAAAATGTTTTTATCAAAACAGCTTCAAGAGATTAGTGCAACGATTAAGTTTGCTTTAAACTCAGCTTGAATGATTTTGAAAGATATTTTCAAGCAATGCAACAATAAAATACGTAATACGTAACACGTAGATTTTTAAAGTTGTTCGGATCCAACAATCCTATGTCCACTGTCCCCGAAAGATCGGAGGCTATGTATTATACCGAGATAGTCTCGGCCGGTTTGTACACCGGACAAACACCGGTCTTGAGATTTATACCGAGCAAGTCTCGCTTACAAGGTATCAAACTAAGTGTTTGAAAAACTCTCCAACAAAGCTGAATGAGTCCTTTACAATAAGGATCGGCCCGTAAGTGAACTCCTTCGTCTAAGCTATAGATTTAAACGGTTGAGCTTAGGTTAGAGGGATAGGGAACAAGAAATTAGCTTCTAGAGTGACGAACAACCGAGTATAAGCTTTAGGTTCGTGTATCGTCGCTTGGATACTAGAGGCTATATAATTCTAATTCAGCCTTGGTTCCCTATGAGTAGAATTGTTGTCTTTCACCGGAGATTGTCTATTTGAATTACTTGCGGAAGATTTAGGCTTTTTTGAGTTGCTCTTTTGAATGCTCTGAGTTCGTGTCTCGTGTTCTAGGTGTGCGAAGGTGAGCTTCAATTTGATTTTATCCTCTATTTATGGAGCGAGAGATTAGATAGATCCGTTGGAGACAACGATCCTTTGTCTCTCTCTTTTGGGTAGCTAACGGCTCTTTCGAAGTATGGTAGCAAGTGTCATTTCCCTCCATTTCTCGGGAAAGTTGTTGACTTGCGCCTTTAACGTATATGGGACGAGTGGCCGGTTGTCATTGGGTCGAGGTTCGGAAAGTGGTTGAGATAGAACATACTTCAAGGAGATTTGAAGCCGACTTCTCTCTTCCTCGTATTAACTCGCCGATTTTACTTTAGAGAATCTCGACAAAGAAGAAGACCGTCCCCGGCCGTTGCCGAGTCCGATCTCCCGATTCAGCAGCATGCTCCCGCCGAGTCGACTCTACCGGAGTTCAGCCCCCGAGTTCATTGAACTAGTCCCGCCGAGTTCAATTCTACCGACTCCTTTTAGTATACTACTCCCCGCCGAGTCCAAAGATCACCGAGTCTTCTACTTCCCGTGCCGAGGCGTATAGTCTACCGAGCGCCCGAACCATATGCAGAGTGTCCCGCAGAGTCCTAATCCTCGCGAGACAACACCAAAACAGACTACAACCGAATGGTTCATCAATCAAGATAGGGTTTTGGGATTTTCAAATCTTCGCATGCGTTTCGAGCACAAGGCTACCGAATTAATTATCAACCGAGAAGACTCAATCATTTCCCATCATTTTAAGTCGTTGTTGGGGACCGGATCATCACCCAACAAAGAGCTTGCTTCGAGTCGCAGCCAAATCTCTATAGGAGATCTCGAGTGTACTTGGCTTGGTTGATGAATATTCCTTCGTGTGATTGCTTCACTTGAAAACCGAGGAAGTAGTTCATCTCCCCCATCATGGACATCTCGAACTTCTCCTTCATCATTTTCGCAAATTATCGACATATAGTCACGTTCCCGCAACCGAAAATGATGTCGTCCATGTAGATCCGCACTAATAGAATGTCATCACCCGACTTAACGCCGAATAGAGTGTGATCTACTATCCACTTTTGAAAACCTTTCTAAAGAAGAAAGTCTAATAGGGTATCATACCAAGCCCCGGGTGCTTGGGTTTAACCCATACGGAGCTTTCCGAAGTCTATGGACCTGATGTCCCCGCCCGAAACCTAGGTGGTTGTTCCACGTAGACTACTTACTTCCGTACGCCATTCGTAAACACCGACTTAACATCCATCTCGATATACTTTGAATCTTTGATGTGTTGCATAGGCCATGAATAGACGAATGGCTTCCAACCTGGGGACTCGAGCGAACGTTTCATCAAAGTCTATTCCCTCTCGCTTGACAATATCCCTTGGCAACAAGTCGAGCTTTGTTTCTTACTATGACGTTGTTTTCATCTCGCTTGTTCTTGAAGACCCACTTAGTACCGATTACGTGATGGTGTCTAGGTCTATCAACAAGCTCCCAAACTTCGTTTCGACAAACCGGTTCAGCTCCTCCCGCATGGCAATGATCCAGCCAAGATCATTGAGCGCGTCCTCTATCGGATCGAGGTTCTTCGCAGACAAGAAGTAGGAGTAGAGAGCGCTTTCTCCTTGACATAGTCCGGATCTTGTCCTTACCGCCGCCGATGGATCGCCGATGATTAGATCGAAGAGTGAGCGTCTAGCCATGAACGTTTGAGTTTAGCTTCTTCTTCCGAGATTACTTCGACAAACCAACCGGAGTGTTAATCATTTTAGTAGTGCTATTCTCGTGGCTAAAGCAATTCAAGAAGAAGGTTAGGATCTACCGAGTTTCCAAGTTCGGGGGCATTTAGCTTAGGAACATCAATCGCTCCCCCCGATTTATATTCTCGCCAGAGGTCTCGCTACCACCGGGGCTTCCTCATCGACCATTGTTACCTCGATGTTGATTATGTTTAGTAGAATCAACCAGTCGCCTACAAAGGCTTACGGGACGGGTTTGGATTTCTTCTTCGCTCCGACTCATCATCCCAACAATGCCGGATCTTCTCGCTTTATCATTCAGCAGGGAGATCATGGAGCTTGTCGCCGACATCTTCGCATTTGTCTTCTTAGGTTTCGTGTCCTCGCAACAAACTAATCAAAAATAACATGAGGGCTTTCTACCACGCAAAGTGGTCCGATAGTTAAAGACCCCCGGAGGCTTTACTAATCGAGAGTATCCTAAGAACACTCCCTTAATCGATTTGCTAACAAAGACCTTTAACCGATCCTTCCCGTTCTTGTGGATAAAGCAAGGACAACCAAAAATATGAAAATGAGAAATAGAAGGAATTCTCCCTTTCCATAATTCGTATGGTGTCTCCATGTGTTTCTTTGTAAGTAGTGAGCGATTCCCGAGTGTAACAGAGCGGTGTCGAGTAGCATCGGCCCGTAACTTTGAGGTTAGTCCAGAGTCCGCTAGGAGCGTTCTTTGCCGCTTCTTTCAATGTTATGTTCTTCCGTTCAAGCAAGACCGCTTCGATGAGGAGTGCGAGCCGCCGAAGTCTCGTGCCGAATCCCCTCCGTGTCGCCGTACTCTTTTGCGACTAAGTTGCGAAATTATGTCCCACTATCTCGATCGAATTCTCTCGAATCTTGATGTCTTTTTCCACACCGAGTTTCTTCAAAGATTGGCAACTCGCCCTGACATCGCATTTGTCAGGCATGAAGACGACCCACGTATATCTTGAATAATCATCAATAACGATGAGGGCATACTTCTCGCCTCTTATAGTCACCGGAGAGACCGGCCCAAACAAGTCCATACGGGAGCGGTTGAAGGATTCCATCGGTGGAAGGTGACAGAATGGCGGATTGCTTTTCTTTGTTTGCTTTCCCTTCAAACACGCTTCACGCTTTTTGTATTTAATGAAAGCTTCATCGGGCGTCCTCCGACTCTCGAGTCCTTAGCTAGCTTGTTCATTACCATGAAGTTTAGGTGACCGAGCCTCTTATACCACAAACCCATCCCGCTTTTATCACTAAATTTCGCCCGAGCAAGCAAGCAAGCCTCGTGTTCAGCGTTGTTCCAATTAGCAACGTAGATGCTATTCTTCCGCGAACCCGATAACATTGTTTTCCCCGTAGATTTATCAATAACATCACAAAAACCAAATGGCCAAAGGTAACTCTATTTAGATTATCACGAACTGACTAACAAAAGGGAGATTATGTTGAAGTCCTTCAACATATGTTAGTCTTGAACCGGGAAGCCCCCAATGTTCGGTGTTCCATATCTCCTTGTATAGCCTTTCGAGTTATCACCAAACTCAATTCCCGGGACTATCTTCTTGTACGTAATTGGTCGCAAGCTCTTTTGATAGGTCATGTATCTCGAGCAAACCGTTGTCCACGATCCAAGGGTCCTTATTCACCTACAAAACAGAAACAATTTTAGGTACCCTTTGGTTCCGTTTGGGTCCTTAAGCGTTAGTCGATGGTTTCGCGACCCAAATCTGTATGGCGACCTTAGGAGTCTTAGACACTCTCTTTTTCTGAACCTTGTCAGTCTTCTTCTCCACCGAACTTGGAGATACCGACTTTCCGGCGCCTTTGGGTTCGGGAGCTTTCTTCTTTTGAGGTTTTGTGCTCTTCCCCACCCCCGGGCTCATAATAGTACGAACCAAATTGTGATGGATGCTCATACAGTGGCTCGCCATACTGATCTGCCCATCTGACCTTCTTAGTTGCCCCTAAATTTGATCGTGGTGTTCTGGGGCTAGAACTCTTGGTCAATTTCTTGCTGCTCGGCTGAGGTGCGATGATCTTCTGTTTGTTTTTCGCCTGAGTTGTAGGTTCAAGGATTTAAACTTTTCCTCCCGACAAACCTATCGCCAAAGATATCCGGAGCTTTTTGAGGTAGAGGTTGAAGCTTCGTGAGTACAAATGAGTCCTTCCTTCATGACGACCGGCCTTCGAGCTCTAAGCATGCTTTCCAACTTCTCCTCGGCTCCCGTGTATTGTTCACCCATCGGGCTCGCCAAACTTCATCACTTTTCCTAAGTGATTCATAATCCTTTTCAACTTCGCGAGCTTCCGATCGAGTCCGGTTATCTCAAGATCTTTCTCGAATTGTTCTTAGTCAAAATTGATATCTCGAGTTTCTTGGAGCCGAGACTTAGTCATAAGAGATTCAATCTCTTCCTTTAGTCTCGCAACGAGATTCTCTAAATTAGTAGAGACCCGACAATCGAAGAAAGTCTCTCGATTTTCAACCTTTACGTGTTCCAGGCCTCCCGAACAGCTTCTAATGAATTCTCTCGCTCAACCGAATATGCTCCTCTAGTAGATCGTCGTACGCTTGTATCATGTCTAGAGGTTCACATGTAGTTGAGCACGTGTCGTGTGTGCTCTGTGGAAGAGGAGGTTATAATAAGTTTGGAGTTTACCTAAGCCTCCTCTCCCGCCATCGTGCAATGTTCGCCGATGTTTCAGGATTTGTTTCTCCGACTTCACTTCGCCTTCGTCGAAGAATACATGAATATATCTTCCTCTATCGAAGTCATCGATAGCTCTCCAAAGAATGTCGGCCGCCTTCTTCGAGCAAATTTTTCTCTTCCGGCTCGCCGCCGTTCGCTTGCCGGGCAACGAGAGCTCCGACATTCGTACCGGAAATGTCCTTCTTTTTTGCGCTTGTAGCACACAAATACTCGCTACCTTTTCCACCTGAGCCGTTGGAAGGACTAGCAAAGTGTTCTATGTTCCTTCAATCGGAGAAGGTTTAGATTCTTCCCTTTTATGATTATCTTTCTTACCCGAGGAAGAATCTCTCGTTATATTTCTTTAGCTTTCCGACTCTCTCCTTCTCCCTTTCGATATTTGAGAGCCATAAGCGCAAGACGATCATAGCGAGGGTCTTCGTACATTTTGCTTCTCATGCAACCTACCGCCTTGCCAGCGTAACTGTGGTCGGCTCCCGAAGTGCCGACCGTCGCTTTGAAAGCATGGTCAATCTAAGTGTCACCGGAGCGCTAACGCACCATCGGGGTAGACTATGCTCGAACTCCTCGCCTTTAGTTCTCAAAAGATAACATCACGAGTTAAAGCATTAAGATCAAAGCGACGTAAATAAGTAGCAAAAAGAAAGCCACTTCGCCGAGGTAGCGCACTCAAGATCTTGGTGTTCATCTCCTTGTTGGTGAACGTCCTCCCCACCTCATTGATCACATTGATCCGGTTGGTGTATCTCGATGCTAAGCTCGCCAATGGTTCACCGGGCTCCATAGCAAAGTTGTCGAACTTTTGAAGCTCTAGATCGAGCTTATTTTCCTTAATCTCCGGGTTCCTTGGCTTCGTACAAAGAAGGGAATCCCAAAGTTCCTTTGTCGCTTTGTAGTCTTGCACTCTCCCCGAGGTGTGAATCACCGAGTGTTGTCGGGATTGCATTCCGCGCTACTCGGCCAAGGTTGTGCAATTTCTTCTCTTCGTGCGTGAAGGCGCATTTGTCTTTGTGGACCTTCGCACCCGCTTGTGCTCCTACACCTCCCACATCGGCATATTGGACACCGTCGATCATGGGAATGATAGGTCCTGTTTCAAGGAAGTCTATCATGCCGTCGTATAGCGATGTAAGGTGCGCTCCATTCTCACACACCATACGTATAGTTCTCCACCGAGAACATGGGTACCATCCGAATACCCGATATGTCGACATTATGGGTAAGAGTATAAGGATGTATGAAGAGATGCTTGTGCAATGAAAATGTTTTCGTGGATCTCGTTAGAGTAGACCAAGAAGTTTTTCAAAATCGATGATCGAGAGAACACCACTCGATACCAATTGTTGGTCCGAGAGATGAGTGTCAAAGCGGGGGGGGTGAATACACCCCGAGTACAAGTTTTTCCTTAAACGCGAAGCTCACCCGAGCCGATAAGTGCGATTGATGAACAAAGCGCCAAATAAGAACCTTCCGATCGTGGGTCGAGTGCCTCAACTATCGAGTCCGTTCTACTAACTTCGTCGCATTGAGAGTTCGGCCGGAGAGTTTTAGTGCGGATAAGTGTGGGGCCCATAGAACTTCGTCTCTTTTGAAAATGTGTTTTCGCAAACAAAAATTGTTTTGGCTAGTGCACTTTTAAATACGTTTTATGCAAAGTATGAGTTTGTAAATCGGTTTGAGAACAAGGCAATAACACAAAGAAATAACACGAGCAATTTTTAACGTGGTTCGGATACGCAAGATCCTACGCCCACGGTCCCGCGTAACGTGAGTTCTTGTTGATTAATCTCGAGCAAGCCTCAAAGAAGGAATCTGCACAAGTGACAAACCCTTCTAAGTTATAGTCCTTAGCGACTTTACAAATCAAACCGAAGTTTGAAGGGGAGGGGATTTTCTCCAACAATGAAGGCGTTCTTACAATAAGAACAATTCACCGAAAGTGAACTCTTTCGATTGTTGTAAGCTATAGATATAACAAAGGGAGCTTAGATAGAGATGAGGGAACTAAAGAATCTGTATAGAGAAGAACTACGAATATTCAACTAAGCAAGTTCTTCGCCGGATCGGCTTGAATGCGCTAGAGAGTTAGTATGCAATGAGCTTGTATTCCCTTTGATGTCCCGTGCGCTGAGCATGAAACTCTTCTCTATTTATAGTCGTGACCTGCATATGTCCGTTGGAGAGGACGATGCCACATGTCTCAAACTTCCAAAGAAAATGGCCATAAGTTTTCGAATGAGCTCCGCAGAGTGGTTGGCTTCGTACATGAGAGCAACTTTAATCGTCGACTGTGAAGGCTTGGCTGCTTCTCATCGGCCTAGGTTTGTGGTAGGTGAGACTTGTCGACATCGCCTTCATCTCGAGCCGACTCTCACCGATCCTCCTATTAAATAAACTCTACCGACATTTGAAATGATAATAGTCCGGCGCTTGTTTCCTTGTCGGATCCGCAACCGACCGTGCATGCGTTCGCAGATCCGGACCTATCATACCGACTTCTTCATCTCGAGTCCGCCGATAAAAATCTTCTACCGAGGATAGTCACCGGAGACTCAAGGTACCGAGCTCTTCTCACATTTAGTAGATAAGATTCGTGACCGAGTCTTCAACGGAGGTCCGCCGATAAGAATCTTCTACCGAGAACAATCGGTTAGGAGGACCCGAAGAAACGAGCTCTACAAACCGATGACATGGGTTTCTCGGAATTTAACTTCACTACCGGAGTTCGCACCAACAACACCCCTTACATGACTTAGACAAAAGAATCAAGGAATATAAGAACATGTCTAGCCTATTACATCATCAAGTTCAAAACACATATGGGGTACAGGACATGTTTTGGGATCTTCAATTCTATAGCGATAAAAATCACTACAATTTCCCCCCATTACCGAAATATAACAATAAGTCCTAAGTACATGAACTACTAACGCGCCCTAAGTACCCTCTATCAATGATCTAAACGACCACCGACTCATAAACCAACAAAGTCTCGACGCCAAAATAGAGTTGCCTACGCTTCGAAAAAGGCTCTTGGCCGAGAAGAACACCGAAATCGAAAGATTCGCCGCATGCAGGAACAGAGTTCCTAAATTCGACGGTGGAAGAGTTCTCGCAAAACCGAAGGAATAGAGCATGAGACGCCACCGCACGCATGCCTCAACAAAATGGGATTGCTAAAAGAAAGAATAGAACATTCAAAGAAGCAAAGAAGAACCCCCGCTCGTGCACTCGTGACTCCCATCTAAATTCTCGGGCGTGCGACCGATACCGCATGTTATACTCGTAATGCATCACTACCGACAAAGAAACATCGAAGACACCATATGAACTATGGCACGACAGACGCCTTTCTTATCTTATTTCCATATTTTTGGGTGTTCGTGCTTTATCCACAATAATGGAAAGGATCGCTTAAACACTTTTGATACCAAGTCGACCAAGGAGTCTTCTTAATTAGGATACTCCCGGTCAAGAAAAGACTTCGTAGTTTTTAACTACCGGACCCTTTGCGTGGAAGAAAACCCTCATGTTGTCTTTAATGAGTTTGCTACCTAGAACAGGAGCGTAAACTCAAATTCGAATCCGAGGACATCACTAAACAAACTACAGGATCTAAGCTTAAAGGATAATGTTGAAAAGATCCAGCTTTGTTGGGATGATATTCAAGAGGAAAATGAAGTCAAAAGTACTTGAATTTTAGCCAAGAAGGAACGTAGTCGAACATATTGATTCTACCAACGTAATCAATCCCGTGTAACTCAGGTCGATGAAGAAACCCAAGTGGTAACCGAGACATCTATTGAGAATAACAACTCGGGGGAACAAATGAAGTTCCCGAGGTGAACGCCCCCGAACCCCGGTGATTCAATAGGCCCAACTCTTGTTACCGAACTGCTTCAATCTCGTAATAGTACAACCGAAATGTCTAACTCACCTACTAGCCGTGTTGAACAAATTTCGTATGAAGAGATAAGACATCATCGATCGTGGTTGGACGCTCACTCTTCGATCTTATCATTGGAGATCCTTCAAGAAGTGTAAAGACAAAATCCAGATTTTGTCGTGGGAGAGAGTGCTCTATATTCCCGATTCTTGTCTATCAAGAACCTCGCCGCTGAGGATGCGCTTAAAGATGCCGACCGGATCACCGCGCGTGCGCAAGAGGAGCCGAACCGCTCACAAGGAACTATGTATGGGAGCTTGTCGATGCACTCCGACATCAACATTTGATCGAACTAAATGGGTCTTCAAGAACAAGCGAGACGAAAACAACGCCATAGTAAGGAACAAAGCTGGACTCGTGGCGAAGGTCTACCGTTAAGCCGAAGAGATAGATTTCGATGAAAGTTCGCTCCGGCTCCCAAGATTGGAGGCAATCGACTATTCCTTGCCTACGCAACACATCAACGCTTCGTAGTATGTCGATGGATGTGAAGTCGGCGTTCCCGAATGGCGCGATCAAGGAAGAAGTCTATGTAGAATAGCTTCCCGGCTTCAGCAGGGACATCAAGTGTATGGACTTAAAAAGACTCGTACATGTTAAAATAAGCACTCGTGGCTTGGTACGATACCCCGCTTCGAAGTTTCTTCTTCGTAAAGGCACCGTGGATCGCACACTATTTAGCATTTGTCTAGGCGACGATATACTACTTGTGCAGAACTACGTAGATGACATTATATTCGGGTCGAAGAATGTCATTATGTGTCATCAATTCGAGAAAATGATGAAAGACAAATTTGAAATGTCGATGATGGGAGAGATGAATTATTTCCTGGATTTCAAGTCAAACAATCGGAGAAGGGATCGCTCATCAATCAAGGCAAATACACTCGAGACCTCATCAAGAAATTCAGCTGCACATCCGGCAAACCAATCAAAATCCCGATGAACACGAATATGAAAATCGATCTCGACAAAGAGGGAGTATCGGGAGACCATACCGAATGTCGCCCAATTATCGGGTTCTCTATTATATCTAACTCGCTAGACCCGACATAACTTATGTTGTAGGTGTATGCGCTCCATTTCGTGCAAATCCTAAGCAGAGCCACATGGACTAGCATAGAAGATTCTCCGGTATCTCGCAGGAACACCCGATACGGGTTTATGGTATCCAAGAGATTATAATATCGAACTAACTAGTTATTCTCGATGCCGACAACGCAAGCTGCGTGATCGACCGAAAATCAACTTCGGGAACATGTGAGTTCCTCTACCGTAAGCTCATCTTATGGTTCTCAAAGAAACAACATTCAGCATCGACGCCAACTACGGAAGCCGAATACATGGCCGCCGAAAGTTGGTGCGCCCAAATCCTTTGACCGAGATAGCAGCTACACGACTACGACGTCATTCAAAATGAAGTGTCAATCTTCTCGCGACGAAGCATTCAGCTGCCATCGCAATCACTGTAATCCCGTACTTCATACGAGATGCAAGCACGTGGACATCAGACACCACTTCATTCATGACCATCTCGAAAAGAAGGATATCAAGATGGAGAAGATCCATACTGACCATCAAAGGGCCGATAGACTAACCAAGCCTCTAGCTGAAACCAGATTCAGAGAACTTTCAGTAGAGCTAGGTCTGTTGGACCCTACTGACTTAAGTCCGTAAGTGGATTCAAGAGAGAAGCATTCAGCAAGGGGGAATACATACTCTCAGTACTAGACTCATTCAATACACAGAGATTCAGAAACCAACTGCACGAGGTATCAGCTAAGTATATGTTCAGCTGACAGGTTTGCGTATCTCTTTCAGTAGTCAACCCAGTAATTAATGTTGTTATTATATTGATTCAGTATCGTATTCAAATGCCTTAGAGAATGTCATTTATTATAAACGGTTTCATTAAATGCACGATATTCTATGCTAAGATTGTTGAACTCGCTTTGCATTAAACGCATGTACTTCTATAAAGCAAATACAACCGGAATTTGACTTAGGCGGCTAGTTACTCATTGCCGTATATAAAATCGAATCTAGACCGTCCATCTATTAAAGTAGGATTTAAACTCGCGCCGTTGATCTAAAAACTCGCTCATCTTCACTGGCCATATTTATCAACTAATGGACTCAAAACCACCATTTTCACTCCGCTTTAACCCTAAAATCTCTAAATTTAGAAATTCTTCTCTCGCAATCTTCATTAACTTTCAACAGAGATTATTACGGTAAACTTTTACGCTTATTAGTATTTATGCTTACTTATTGTATTATTCAATACTAATACTAAGTTTTGCGTATTCAAGCCATGGCTAAGTCGAGCAAGTGTTTCAAAGAGTCTCCCCCGTCAACATGATAGAAATCCTTGAGGAGGATAGTGTCCGTGCGAGCCTATTACGGAGTTCGACACTTGCGGCTCGGATATCATGGATGAGGTTTTTGATGCACTCGAGCATCGTGCCTCTAGGGATTTCTCGTCGAGGAAGCCGACGTATTTCCTCCAAAGTCGATTTCGTAACTTGACCTCAACTCGCAGGAGGTTGATGGAGATATTCTTGGCGCTTTTGTCATCCATCACGTCGCCGATCCTTCCGCAGCCAATGTCGAAGTGAAGCGTGATGTCGCAAAGGTGCTCTTCAAATAAGCTTTAAGTTGCCGATAGTGGCATCGTGATAGCGGGTACAAAGATGATTTATCGGATGAATATTTGGAAATATTCTCGTAGGAGCCAACATCATTCGTAGCTGCGTTTCCCAAGAATTCTATGCTCCCTCGCACCGTGCCCTCGCTTACATTGTTACTCAAATCCCGACAAGCCAAACAGCTCCTTTGATCGTGTGTCCGGACCGAAGCCGCAAATGATGATGGCTATTTATGACATAGCCAAAGTCAAACTGAAGGAGTTTTTCCTCAAAGAGTTTCGCATACGGCCTCAAAGTTCGATAAATCTACATGGTATCCGAGTGCCAAAGGGAAGCTCCCGTATGGGATGAAATTGTCACCATGATCGAGGAATTTTTCGAAGATGACAACCCTAAGAAAGTCCGCGGATAAGTGGTTACGCCAACCCTAAGAAAGTCCGCTTCCACGGCAAGGCCACATCCCTTCAAAGAAATAGGGGCGTGCAAATGAAGAAGGAAAAGGGGAGAGGAAGACTTCCACTCCTAGTAAGAAGGCGGCTACCCCTCAGAAGAAGCGTAAAATATCTTCTAAGAAGGCAAGTGGTAGTACCTCCCTTTAGATCGCAAGACGACTCGTACTCGTCCGAGAAGACAGCCCTCAGCAGAGAAGGCGACCTTAGCCGAGAAGGCGCCAACCGAGAAGGCGGCCTTAACGGAACAGGGGACCGCACCCCGAGCCTTCAACTCCAACATCTCGCCCCTGTTAAATGTTCCTCTACTCAACAAGTATTCCATCACCGAGAGAAGACCATGTCTCCGATCGATGTAGATGACATGGAGACCAAAGACTGAGCCGAGACTATCGGGTATGAAGCCGACTCTCTTCGTGACGCATCCACTAGAGAAGTCTCGCAGGCCACTCTGAAATCACAAGTCACACCGAATTGGTGACCATTGCTCGGAGGGCGTGCTTTAGATGCTAATCGTATTCCAGGACCGGATCACCCTTGATCAATTGATTCGATTCAAGTCCTGTGAACTTCCGAATTTCGAGGAGCCGGAGATCCACCAGACAGATAGGCTATATCGAGCTTGCGGATATCAGCTCCCTCGAGGACCTAAGGGCGGCTATGCTGGCTCTTCTTGAGGACCGTATGCCCTCAGCAGCCGCGCCTTCAGAGGGTTTGATCCCGATGATCAGGACCCACCCAATGATGTAGGCCTTGAGAAGCCTGCTGAGGGTACTCAACTAGAGGAGGGAGCTCAACCCTCAGCTGACCTACCTGTTAGCTCCCTCCCTCCAGGTTCGGCGGCAGCTGGAACCTCACGTGCTGGCGCACTCGCAATGCCTTCGTTGGAGTCTCGCTTGAGGTTGCGCCTAGTGCCAAAGGCCGAAGATCTCGGACAGTAGCCAAAACTCTAAAGAGTCAAGGGACTCAGAACCACCTTCTGGCGAAGGCTATTCACAGGAGCTAGAAGAAGGCTATAATAGCTCAAAGTGAGGAAATCAGGGCGCTGAAGACATCCATTCAGAATACGCCTGCCCCTGATTTCACTGCCATTTTCACGAACTCTCTAGCCACTCAACGAGCTGAGTTCGAAAGACAGCAAGCATCACTGACGGCTGCCCATACCTCTCTTCTGGAAACCTTCAAGGCGGCACAGTCAGAGCACTTAAGCAATATCTCCATACTGACTTAGGCGCATGAGCTCAGAATTGCATCAATTCAGCAAGCCTATGAGGAGAAAATTGATGATAAGCTGGAGAAGATTCAGGAGTTGGTCGATACCTCTCACCGCAAGTATGGTGAAGATCTGATTATCGAGAGGAACGACCTACACTTGAAATTCAAGAGTATGCTTATTGGATAGGCTGGCAAATGCAAACTCAGCCTTGAGTAGCAAGTGCGCCTCCATCCCAACCCCTATGCGTAATATATGTATGCCATAAAGGGGAAAGGATAGTTGTAGGGGGAAGAAGTCAAGTAACCAGTGACTAAAATCCACCCGGCTCCTACCGATCCCTCAGTAGACGTGGATATGTGGTAAGGTGTCCCAAGCAAAAATGTCGATCCCTCGTATATTTGTGGTTAGGTAGTTGGTCGATACCTCTCACCGCAAGTTATGGTTGAAGATCCGATTATCGAGAGGAACGACCTACACTTGAAATTCAAGAGTATGCTTATTGGATAGGCTGGCAAATGCAAACTCAGCCTTGAGTAGCAAGGCAGTCTCCATCCCAACCCCATGCGTAATATATGATGCCATAAAGTGGGAAAGGATAGTGAGGGGGAAGAAGTCAAGAACTGTGACTAAAATCCAATCCGCTCCTACCGATCCCTCGTAGACGGATATGGGTAAGTGCCCAAGCATGTCTCCAATGCAGAGATGTAGTGGCGCCCGAGACCGGCCCAAGTGGCTTAGGACCCAAGGAATCAAGCAAACACGTACTTCTATTGAACATATTAAAGAAGTTGTTGATTTCCTTGATGAGGATTCATAAGAGGAGGAAGAGCCTCCTCTGCCTCCACCAGTGTCGAGTAAGGGGAAGAAACCTCTGAAGATCCCCACCCCACTGAAGACAGGAGTAAAAAGATATATTAGCCTAGCTGAGCAAGCCCAAATAGAAGCCGATGAAAAGTTGGCAAGGGAGTTAGCTGAGGTTGAAGCTGCTAATAAGCCTAAGAAGGCTCCTGCTAAGGCCAGGACTAAGGTTCCTGCCAGGAAACTAGCTAAGAGCCCTCCTCCACGAAATCTAAAAATCAGCGACGAAGCTGATAAAGAAAAGGAGAAGGAGCGGGAAGATGAGCAGACAACGACTGAATCTCAGCAGCAGCAGCAGCAGCAAGAAAGAAAGAGAGCCGAGCCAACCATAGATGAGATGATGAATTTCAGTATCATAGCTCTGGATAAGAGAGCTCAACACTACCTGATAGAAGAGTTCAAGCGGCGAGAAGCTCTGGTAAAGGGGAAGGCTGCTGAAGCAGCCAGGGAAGCTGAAAGGTTGAAGCCTAGACCTCCTCCGCCGAAGGACAGAGAGATCCTCTACAAATACAGACGAGGCAGGCGACCCAATAATCAGAAAATTCACAGATGGCCTTGGGTTGATAAGTGGATTCCATGGGAGAAAACTCAGTAGTGGGAGACACTGAAGGCCGAGTTCGTCAAAAGATACTATGTCTGGAAATTCTGGCCTGAGTCTCACAAGAATGATGCCTTTGCTGACTGGCTCTTCAAATATGACATGGACATCTACAACATGCTCGAGAAAGCAATTGCTGACAAAGAAGACGCTCGGCCCCCGCTCGCACCATTACCTCCCTCCTCGAAGCTAGACGGATCTCTCTATACGGGTGTGATAGAAGGAGAAGTGAGGCATGCGAAATGCGGCACTTGAGCTCAATGTGAATGATCCTGAAGACGTGCCCAAGATTCAGAAGCTGCGGAGAGACACATTCAAGATATGTGGACTCCCTATGCCTGAAGATAAGTCCAAAGATTTCAAGGCAAGGATTCAGCGGTTCAGAAGATAGCTCTTGATAGTTTCTCTGTTTCTGTTAGAATAGCAAGAGATATAACTGTACTGAACTTTCAACATATATGAATGGATCTTTGTTGTTTGGCCTAACAACACCTTATTGTCTCTATGGCCTATTTATTTAATTTAACACTGTTGGGAGATGATTCAGTAGCTTAGTGCTAGTAGATTTGAATGATCCCAAAACCTAATTTGACTTGGTGAACCTTTTTGTTGTAACTGTTTTTGTCTCTGAGAGTTTCAGACTCGTAGATATTCTCTCCGCACGGTTCGGGCACTTAGTTCCGTCGTCTCGTTGACTCTTCGCAGACTACCACCTCGCACCATGGGAAGAAGACTCGGTAGTGCTGGACTCAGTAGGAGCAGCATACTGAAAGGAGTCAGTGGAACTGGACTCAACAAGAGCAGCCACGAACTCGTAGTTGATCTTCATTAGAGCCGGACTCAAGCAGAGAGTATGCTACCGAACATAGGTCGACTCAAGAATGGCCGATAATATCTTCCCCGTCGGCAATCTCTTAAGTCAAATCGCAGAGTCATACGAGGTACGTAGAATTTAGCTTCGTATACGCCTTGAAGTCTGTTTGTCTCACCTACTTTCTACGACTCGACCAACGACAAGCGCATCGCCGTCTACCTTCCGATTAAAGCCGCAAGTAAACACATTTCCATAAACGGATGCTAACATTCTTTGAAAGAGCCGTTAGCTACCCAAAAAGAGAGAGACACACGGATCGTCGTCTCCAACCGATCTTTCCATGTCTCTCATATATAAATAGAGGGAAGAATTCAAATCGAAGCTCACGACACATACGAAGAACACACGAGCAATTACGAGCAACTTCAAATCGACTTAAGCTTTCCCAAAGATCTTCAAAGAGTTACTCCGAGCGAAAGGCAACATTCTTGCTCAAAGGGAACCGAGCCGAATCGCATTTAAAGCCTCTAGTATCCAAGCGAATGAAAACGAACCAAGAGCTTATACCTCACCGTTCGTTGCTCTAGAAGCCTCATTCTCGTTCCCTTCCCTCTAACCTAAGCTCAGCAGACCATATCCATAGCTTAGATCGAAGGAGTTCATTCCTGAACTGTTCTTTATTGTAAAGAACTCCTTAATAGCTAGAGAGTTTGTCAAACGCTTTAGTTTGATATCTTGTAAACTGAGACTTGCTCAGCATAATAACTAAGACCAAGTGTTTGTCCAAGTGACAAATCGACCGAGACTAACTCAAGCATAATAAAATAGCCTCCCGATCTTTCGGACAGCTGGGCGTAGGATTGCTGGATCCGAACCACTTTAAAAATCGTTGTGTTTTGTGTGCTTTGATTTACTATTGCATTGATTACTGTTCATACTGAAAATATCTTTCAAAATCATTCAACTGTGTTTCAGCAAAGCTTAAAAGACTGCACTAATATACTGAAACAATTTTTACTAAAAACGTTTTCTAACTCAACTGAATTGGGCCTACACATTTCCACACTCTACCGAACTCTTACCGAACGGTACCGAATTTTGACTTAGCCGCCTAGTAGGCCTCGAAGTGTCGGTTACTCGCCACGCGATTTAGAACAATTTATTTGGTCCATCGAACCTCGTTCGGCTAGACACTCTCCTGAAAAGGACTGTTCGCGTTTTAAGGTGAGAAAGTTTTCAGGTGTATTCACCCCCCCTACAACTGAATGTTTATCTCGGACCAACAATTGGTATCGTAGCGGGAGTTCTTTAAGACTCTTGTTATCTCGAAACCGGTCTACTTGAACGGATCCCGAAAACGCTTTCACCGCATATCATTCTTCATTCATGTCACAATTTACAATGTATGAGGAATCGGGATGGTACCCATGTTCTCGGAGAGAACTACGGGGTATAGCGAGTCGAACGGAAGCTCATACGACTTCCCTCCACGATAGTATGACGAGAGGTCTTGGAAGACGGACCTATCGCTCCTATGATTGATAGCGTCGAAGTCCAAGATCTAGCACAAGGAGGCGGCATGGTGACCGGGAAGAAGATACCCAAAGACGTACGCTTGTTCACTCCCCGAAGAGAAGAAGCTTCACAATCTAGATCGGGTTCCCGTAAACGCCATACCGACCACCCCCGAGTGATTCCTATCTCTAAGAGTTCGGGACCGCAAGTCCGCGAAGGAACTCTTGGATGCTTCGCACTACCGAGCCGGGGGACTCGTAAGATCAAGGCGAAGAAACTAGCGTTGGAAGTTTAGAAGCCGGGAGGACTCGCCTCTCATGCCCAGCGACACAATTGAAGATCTCGCCGCCGATTTACGGATCTAATGAACACCATCAACGGGCCGGGAAAGACTTTCTCCAACCGAGAAATCAATCTCAAGATATTGAGAGCTCACGGACGGACATCGGACTCCATTCGCTACATTGCTTAGACATTCTGACCTTGATATTATTTCTCCTGATCATACTTTTCAGAATTAAAAGCTGAGGAGTTCGAGTTCGGCCTACCCCAAAGGAAGCAGCAAGCTGAAGCTGACACGCAAATCGACCATGCCTTCAAAGCATCAGTCAGCATAGTAGCTCCCGCATCTAGCAAGGCTGAGCCTTCAATCAGTGATCTACAAGAAGGAAACCTCGCTAAGAAATATGCGCTGCTTGTAGTGAAGTATCCGAAGGAGAAGGAGAGGCGCAGAAAGCTCTCTAGAGTCATCAGAGACTCAAAGGGTAGGTCTGAATATACACCCAAGCGCACTCCTGAATCGCATACTTCTGATTGCAGGAAACAGGAGGATTCAACTCAGTCGAAAGATAGTAAGAGCAAAGAAGATAGAATCACCACCTGTTACAACTGCAAGAAGCCATGATATTACCAATATGACTGTCCCGAGCTCAAGCATACCGAGAGAGCAGCACGTAAAGCTCGAAGGGAGAAGTTCATCAAAAAGCGTCAAGTATATATTGTCGGTGAACTCTCAAACGACTCAGATGAAGTCCTCAGATGATGAAGCGGCATTCATGGCCGTAGAGCTTGAAGAAGATGCTGAAAAGTGTCTTGTGGCAGGAGAAGAGGATGAGATAAACTCTCTCTCCATTTAACTCCTCTTCACACTGCACACACGAAACTATTTTAGGTGCAGAAGAGAATCTGGACGTCTCGATCACATATGAAGAACTATTAGACGAAGCGGATTCGGTGAGCTCAGCAGCCTTAGTAAGACTCTTCAGGAGTTGGATACCCTGAAAGTAGAGAATTAGAGACTTTCTCAGGAGAGTCAGGTTGCTATTGAGTCAGAAGGAGTTTTGTTGAGACTCTGGGAGGAGATTAACTCTCTGATGGCCAAGTCTCAACATCAAGAAGATCGATCTCGCATCGACCGGTCGACTTAACTCGAAAGATACTAAACCGAGCCTCATCAAGCAAAATTTCTCGTACTCCGCACCAAGCATGAAATGCTTAAGAAGAGTGATGATGTCTGGAGGAATATGATGACAGAGCGATACATGGGTGCTGAGAAAAAGCTTGAGGCAATGCTAGTCAACAACAAGCCAAAACACTGCAAGGAGGGACTCGGGTTCAGCGATGGAGCCTCCTCATCTGCCCCTATAAGCTCAGAGAACCAGCTGCCTGATAGATTTGTTTAAGGGGAGACTATCATTGCTGAGATCCTGAACCCCCTAGTAAAGAACAAACAAAAGATGAAGGCACCTCATCCTAGCTATCAGCATTCTGACAAGAAGATTAACCCAAAATCACCCCAGCTCAGTCAAAGGGGAACCAACAGAGTTAAGTGGGCTGATCAGTATGGACCTCCGCAGCTGACACACCAGCTTAGTATGGGTCATATTACTGTGATCCTATAGTCAGGAGAGGATCCAAAAGTCAGAAGAAGAAGAAGAAAGTTGTTCAGAATGCTAAGGTCAGCAGTCCACCTATTCAGAAGATCAAGACTCTTGAACCACTGAAGCCTCGTAAGCCAAGACGACCCACCCAATGGTAAAAAATGTTGATCGTAGTAGGAATAAACTTTCCGAGACCACCGTGGTCGTGGAGACGGATTTGAGTTTCCAAAACTAACATCTAAGGACCCAAAATCAAAAATAAGGGGTACCCGAATATAATTTTATTTTGTAGGTGCACAAGGACCCTTGGTACGTGGTGAAGGAAAATAGAGGTTAAGAACGATTACCTTCCTCCTGCGTATATTATTGCAGCTCTGATTGTTGCTCGTGTGTCAGATCTTCTGATATTTTTCTCCCTCTGGGTGGTCAGAGAACAGGAGAAAATTAAGAGTATTGCCTCTCCCAATCTCACGCACGACGTGTATGAAATTTTATGTGTGTGTGTTTTTTATTTATGAACAGATACTAATATATATCGGCTTCAAAAGCCAATATAATATTAATATTTGTAGCCCATTAATTTAATTATATTCCTAATGGACTTCCACATAATTAGCCCATAATATAATTAATTAATCTATTGGGCTACTAATATTTATCAATTAATTGGCCCACCCAATTAATTCCGTATAAATAACATTATTAAATAATGTAAAACTACATTAATCTATTAATAATGATTTCGAGAGACAATAAATAACTAAGCAACCGACTGGGCCGGATCGTGGGATCTAATACAAGAAATAAAGCGGGGCCTAAAATTAATTAATTATCTATGCTCAACCTGAGCAAAAATTAATTAATAAACACGCATTCATTCCACTAGAGAATTCGTGCCGACTTACCCCTTTATCCCAAATTGAGCAAGGGCTTGTATTTTAGACTTAATCAATCTCCGTATTTAAGATAGAAATATTCGTTAATTAATTAAGCTCACCGACGCCTTAAATTAATTAACATCTTATATTCCCCGAGTAGTACCACTCGACCTTATTAACACACCCGAACTTAATCAACCGGCCGGGTTTAGTGTGCTAATCCTTTCGAGTTCATCGAGGATATTATCAACCCATTTTACTAGGATACGGCTGCAAGATACGCACAACCAATCGAGCCACAAATGACTACTAGCACCCTAGATACGTAGATCCGGTCGTGATGACGTTCACCATAGTAGGTCAAAGTGATAGATAGCCAAATGCACTCAGCTGAAGTCTTACCCAGCTTAAGACCAACTAAGTCACCGAGATCTTAGTTCTCCACTAAGGTCACTTAGGAGAACACATCTCACTGTGATCCATCAATACACCACCTTAAGTGTACCAGTAAAGACAAGCAGCTAAGACAAGCCACTTCTTATCTAAACTGCCGCTTAAACCGACAACTTATCCTTAAGTTGTCTCAACTGTGATAACTGTTTATATCTTGTCAGTTCAACCAATTTGTGTTGTCTTCTGTGATACCCGACACACTACACAAATCTAACTTTTGTACAAGATAAATGATTACATGTGCAAATATATATTTATCAGATAGGAGAATAAAATAGTGGTAGGGACAAAACACATTGTATACAAGCATAAATTCGCTTCCAGTATACAAAATCCCAACACAGGGATAGCGGATGCTCAAGGCATATGACGTGCCCGAGGAACCTACTGAAGAATTATACTACTGAAGAAGGACCCAGAATCGAGTTTGGAGACAATGCAAAAAGGCTATACCAGACGCTACGGAACACTCAGCATTGGAACCGCCATAGTTCCAAGAGTATCATATGTTAAAGGACTTCAACATAATCTCCTCTCCGTTAGTCAATTTTATGATAACTCGAATAGAGTGATTTTTATGCTGGTTTCTGTGATGTCATTGACAAATCTACAGGGAAAATAGTGTTATCAGGTTCGCGCAAAAAGAATATCTATGTAGCTAGCTGGAACTCACCGAACTCGAAGCATGCTTGCCGGGCGAAGAACGACAACGTAACGGGGTGGCTCGGCACGTAAGACTCAGCCATCTCAATTTCAAGACGCTCAACAAGCTAGCTAGAAACGCTCTAGCAAGAGGACTGCCGAATGAAGTATTCAACCAAGACACTCAGTGTGAAGCATGTCTGAAGGGAAAGTAAACAAAGAAGCAAAATCTACCTGTTCCATCGCCTTCCACTGATGGAATCCTTCACCGCTACATACGGATTTATTCGGTCCACTCTCTCCAGTGACGATCGAGGGCAAAAAGTACGCTTTAGTGGTCATTGATGACTACTTGCGCTATACATGGGTCATATTTATCGCCAACAAATCTAACGCCAAAACAGAGTTGCCTCGCGCTTCGGAAAGGCTCGGTGTCAAGAAGAACACCAAAATCATAAAGATACGTATGCAGCGAGGAACCGAGTTCGTGAATTCAATGGTGGAAGAGTTCTGCAAAGCTGAAGGCATAGAGCATGAGACGTCTGCCGCGCGCACGCCTCAACAAAATGGGATTGCTGAGAGGAAGAACAGAACACTCAAAGAAGCAGCAAGAATCCTGCTCGCAGACTCAGGACTCTCATCTAATTTCGGGGCAGAAGCAAATGACACTGCATGTTACACTCCGAATGCATCTCTACCGACAAAGCAAAGATCGAAAAACACCATATGAATAATGGAATGGAAGGAAGTCTCGCCTTATCTTATTTCCATATTTTTTGGGTGTTCGTGCTTTATCCACAATAATGGAAAGGATCGCTTAAAGACTTTTGATAGCAAGTCGACCAGGGAGTCTTCTTAGGATACTCCCGGCCAAGAAAGCCTTCGTGAGTTTTTAACTACCGGACCCCTTGCGTGGAGGAAAGCCCTCATGTTGTTTTAATGAGTTTGTTACCAAGACCGGAGCGTAAAACACAAATTCAAATTCTCGAGGACATCGCAAGCGGCTACGGGATCTCGAGCTTAAAAGATAATGTTGAGAAGATCCAAATGTGTTGGGATGATGATTCAAAAGAGGAAATCAAGATAAGACTACCGAATCTCCGCCGGCAGCTAGGGGTGTAATGGTTCGGTTCGGCTCGATTTTTTACGTATTTTAGAACCGAACCAAACACATAGAAACAGGTTCGGTTTGGTTCGGTTCCGACGTGTTTTTAAATATCGGAACCGAACCGAACCGAACCACTTATAAACGGTTTGGTTCGGTTCGGTTCATCGGTTCATCTTTTTATTTTTTTATTTATTTTTTAAATACTAAATAATGCAAGAATAATAGTTTATAGGATGTCACTCGTTCCGAACTCATAAGTATGGAGTTGTTACTCATTTCTCTTCCTTTGTATAGACTAGAATTGATCTTAACTAAAATCTAATATCTAAATCCAACAATATTCTCATATAAGAAAGATAAATATTAAATAAAAAAATTAAAAAATAGAATATTGGTTCGGTTCGGTTCGAACCGTTCAAAAATTCTTAAAACCGCGAACCGAACGAATGTAAACGGTTCCTACAAAAATAAACCGAACCGAACCGCGAAACCAAATAGAACCGCATTTTTCGGTTTGGTTCGGTTCGGGTTGATCGGTTTCGCGGTTCGGATCGGAACCACTTACACCCCTACCAAAGCGAGACGTAGCTGAACAGATTGACTTTACTGAGCTGAGTCAATCCCATGTAACTCAGGTTGATGAAGAAACCCAAGTGGTAACTGAGACCTCTACTGAGAATAATAATTCAGGGGGAACAATTGAAGTTTCTGAGCTAAATGCCCCCGAACCCGGTGACTCAGCAGACCCAACTCTAGTAACCGAATCGCTTCAATCTCGTAATAGTACAAGTGAAATGCCTAACTCACCTACTATCTCGTGTTGAACAAATTTCGTATGAAGAGTTAAAACATCGTCGATCGTGGGCCGGACGCTCACACTTCCGATTTAATTATTGGAGTGTAAAGACAAGATCCAGCATTTTGTCTCGGGAGAAAGCGCACTATAGTCCTTCTTCTTGTCTACCGAAGAACCTCGCCGCCTGCGGACGCACTTAAGGATGCCGATTGGATCATAGCCATGCAGAGGAGCGAATCGGTCGCGGAGAAACGAAGTATGGGAGCTTGTTGACGGACCCCGACATCAACATGTGATTGAACTAAACGGGTCTTCAAGAACTAGCGAGAAGAAAACAACGCCATAGTAAGGAACAAAGCGAGACTCATGGAAAAAGGCTACCGTCAAGCCGAAGGGATAGATTTCGATGAAACTTTCGCTCCAGTTGCCTAATTAGAGGTAACCAGACTATTCCTAGCCTGCGCAACACATCAACGCTTTAGAGTTTATCAAATGGATGTGAAGTCTGCGTTCCTGAACGGCGTGCTGAAAGAAGAAGTCTATGTAGAATAGCCTCCCGGATTTCAAGGAGGACACTAAGTTTATGGACTCGTAAAGGCTTTGTATGGGTTAAAACAAGCACCTAGGGCTTGGTACGATACCCTGTCTGAGTTTCTTCATCAGAAAGGTTTTCGAAGGGCACAATAGACCACATATTATTCAAGCATTCGACCGGACGATGACATATTACTTGTGCGGATCTACGTAGATGACATTATATTCGGTTCAAAGAATGTCATCATGTGTCGCAGCTTCGAGAAAATGATGAAGGATAAGTTCGAGATGTCAATGATGGGAGAGATGAATTATTTCCTAGGATTTCAAGTCAAACAATCGGAGAAGGGAACATTCATCATCAAGGCAAATACACTCGAGACCTCATCAAGAAATTCGGTTGCACATCCGGCAAACCAATCAAGATCCCGATGAACACGAATATGAAAATTGATCTTGATAAAGAGGGAGTATCGATGAGACCATACCGAATTTCGTGCTATTATTGGTTATTCATTATATCTAACTCGCTACTCGACCCCGACATAACTTATGTTGTAGGTGTCTGCGCTCGATTTCAGGCGAATCCTAAGCAGAGCCATATGGACTTTGCAAAGAAGATTCTCCGCTATCTCAGAGGAACGCCTGACATAGGTTTACGGTATCCAGCAGATGATAATATTGAACTAACCGGGTTATTCTCGATGCCGACTATGCAGGATGTAGGATCGACCGAAAATCAACTTCGTGAACTTGCCGCTTCCTTGGCAGGTAAGCTGATCTCATGGTTTTCAAAGAAACAACATTTAATAGCGATGTCAACTACTGAAGCTGAATACATTGCTGCCGGAAGTTGGTGCACCCAAATCCTTTGGCTGAGACAGTAGCTACGCGACTATGACGTCATTCCGTAATGAAGTGCCGATCTTCTCGCTACGCTCCAAAGGCAATTGCAATCACTCTAACCCCGTACTTCATACTAGATGCAAGCACGTGGACATCAGACACCACTTCATTCTTGATCATGTCGAAAAGAAGGATATCAGGATGGAGAGGATCCATACTAAGCATCAAAGGGCCAATATTCTGACCAAGCCTCTAGCCGAGCCGCATTCGCAGAACTTTCGAGAGAGCTAGGTTCTGCTGGACCTTACCGACTCTAGTCGAGAAGTGGATTCAGGAGAGGAGCATTCGGCAAGAAGGGGGAATGTTCACTCTCGCATCGGACTCATTCAAGTACATGGAGATTCATCAACCATCTACACGAGGTATCACCGACTACGATGATTAGCTGACATGTTTGAGTATCTCTGCTCAGTAGCCAATATGATATTTAATGCATTAATGATTCAGATTCAGCATCGTATTCAATGCCTTAAGTGAATGTCATTTAATATAACGGTTTCCATTTAATACACGACATTCTATGCTAAGTATGCTGAACTTTGCCGCGCATTAAATGCTTGTCTTATCAAGTTACTTCTTTGGCTATATACAACTGTAAATTGACTTAGGCGGCTAGTTTGATCATTACCTATTTTATAACATTCAAATTCTAAAAAACCGCCATTTTCGCTCTGCAAATTAAAACCCTAGAATTTTCTGAGAATTCATTCTACCATTTGCAAACTGCTTTCAAAACTTCTCAGAAATTATTATGGTAAAACTATGTGCATATTCAGTATCCCATGATTATTTGAAACATTTTTTTTCGATACTGATATTTCATTTTGCGCGATCATAGTCATGGCATCAAAGAACGTTGTTGTGTGTACCCCCGCCAACATCGTAGAGATATTGGAGAAAGACCGTGTTTGGTGCGAACTAATCATGGAGTTCGACTCGTGCGAACTTCGGTTCATGGGAGAGATATTTGAGGCGCCGAGGGCATCAGTCCTCGAAGATTTCTTGTCGAGGAAGCCAGCCTTCTTCCTCCCACGACAAGTTTCGGAGCTATACTTCAACTCCGATTCAAGACGGAGACATTTTGGGGCGGTTCATCATTCACCATGTCATAGACCCCACCCGTGCCGACCACAAATCGGCGAGATGTCCATCGACAAGCTCTTCGTAGGAGCTTTCCGCCGCCTAGTTCGGGCATCGTGTCACAGATACAAGGACGATATGCTCGATGAGTATCTAGAGACTTTCTACGGCGAGCCGACGTCGTGTAGAGCCACATTCCCCGAAGACCTCAATGCCGCCAAAGTACGGAGCACCGGCCTATATAGTCACGCATATTCCCGACTAGCCGGAGGACTCTTTTGATCAAGTGTCTGGACCGAAGCTCTAGATGATGATGTCGATCTACGACGTAGCTCAAGTCAATTGGGTGGAATTCTTTCCCGAAAGAATTCATTACTCAGCCGCCAAGTTCGATAAGGTAACGAACAACTTAATCACAAAGGGAAGCTTCTCTACGGGATGAAGTCGACGGTTATGATCGAGGACTTCGCGGTGCCGATGACATCGCTTATGCTAAAAAAGGGATGTTTTAATCCGAAGAAGGTCCGATTTCACAGCAAGGCCGTAGCCCTACAACGATGGGGCGGGGCCCCGCCGAGCCTAAGAAAGGGAAGAAGTCTACTACTCCGACAAAGAAGAGGTCGCCACCCAAAGTCGCTTAGAAGACTCCGTCGAAGAAGCGTAAGACGCTTTCTAAGGCAAAGTGGTTGTCCCTCCCTTCGTACTACGTGATGAAGCAGTACTCTTCTAAGAAAACTCGTCTCAAGAGAGAAGACCGTATCTACCGAAAGGGAAGAGACAAGTGGAATAAGTGGTCGGATGCCGAGCCGACTACTCCTATTACTCGATCCCACTAGATGTTCCACCCCCTCGGTAGCATACCTTTGCTGAGAAAGAGATGTCTCCAACGAGGTGGAAGACTCGGAGACATCTTCGTAAGCCGAGACCATCGGGATAGAGGCCGCAGCTCTTCGACCGCAGCTTCCCGAGAAGTCTCGTGAGGCCATACCGCGAGATATCAAGTCACTCTAACTTGGTTGCTCTTGCAAGGCAGTCAAAGCTTCACATGCTGATCAGGTTGCAGGAATGGTTTGCTCTTAACAAGCTGATCCATCACCATACCTATGAACAGCTACATGAGGAGGAGTTGATAATCCGCGATAAGATAGGCTATTCTGAGCCTGCGGACATCAGCTCAATAGAAGATTTAAGGGCGGCAATGCTGGCCATGCTGAATGACCGCATCCCTTCCACAACAGCCGCGCCTTCGACGGGTCTCGATCCTAATGATCGGGACCCGCCCAAGGGATACAGTGCCCCCGAGAAGCCCCGTTGAGGGAACTCAACCGGACGAGGGTGCCCAACCCTCAACCGCCGAAGTTCCACTCAAGCATCCTCCCCTCCAGTCAAGTCAGCGGCTGGTACCTCTCAGACCGCAGACCCAGTACAACATTTGCTGGGGTCTACTTTCGAGGTAGCGCCTAGCCCGAAGAGCCGACGGTCCAAGACTGTAGCGAAGGCCATCAAAAGTCAAGGAACTCAGAATAGACTTCTGGCCAAGGCTGTCCACAAGACGTGGAAACAGTCTACTCTAGCTCAGAGTGAGGAGATGAAGGAGCTGAGAACCTCAATTCAAAACTCAGCAGCTCCTGACATCTCGACTATCCTCACAGATGCTCTATCCAGTCAGAGAGCAGAGTTCGAAAAGCAATAAGCATCGATGGAAGCTTCCCAGACGAAACTATTTTAAGATTTTAAAGATGGATGCCAAGTTGTAGGACATTCAGACCTTGGTGGATTCTTCTCATAAGAAGTACAGTGCTGATCTCATCGAAGAGAGGAACGAACTCCACCTACGCCTTGAGAAAATGCAGACAACCTTGGATCAGCTAGCCACTGCATAATGATGGTCTGAATAAGAAGGTTCAGGTTCCTATCCCTGGCCAAAAAGGGGGAAATAAGGACACTGAGGACTCCTAATGGAACAAGGTCTCGCAAGAGGAGCAACTAGACGCCAATCGCCTCCCACCGACTCCCAAGGCACGTGTCGGGCCCGGGGTGTCTCAAGAGCGGGTGATGTAGAGCCCGCCGAGACCAGCCCAACTAGCTCAGAGACCGAAGGACTCAGCAACCCAAACTCCAATTGAACACATTCAGGAGGTTGCTGATTTCGTTGAGGAGGATTCAGATGAGGAGGAAACTCCTCTACCTCCTCCGGTGGCGGGTAAGGGGAAGAAATTGCTAAAACTCCCAACCCCACCAAAGAAAGGAGCCAAACGCTATATAAGCCCCGAGGAGAGAGCTCGATTGAGGACGATGAAAAGCTTGCCCGGGAGATTGGCCGGAGCGTAAGCCGCAAACAAACCTAAGAAAGCTCCTCGCAAAGGGTAAGACCAAGGTCTTAGGGGCCAAGAAGACCGGAACTAGGGAACAAGGTCAAGCAAGAGGAGCAGACTAGAGGAGCAAGAGGTTCGAGTTCCTACCCCCGGCTCAATTGATGATGCCAAAAAGGGGGAAAGGACACCGAGGACTCCAAAGGGAACAAGGTCGGCAAGAGGAGCAGACTAGATGTCAATCGCCTCCCACCGACTACCAAAGCATAGGTCGTAGGCCAGTGGTGTCTCGGCGGGTGATGTAGATCCTACCGAGACCGGCCCAAGTGGCTCAAGACCGAAGGACTCAACAACCCAAACTCCAATTAAACATATTCAGGAGGTTGCTGATTTTGTTGAGGAGGATTCAGACAAGGAGGAGACTCCTCTGCCTCCTCTAGGGGCAAGTAAGGGGAAGAAGAAGCTGAAACTCCCAACCCACCACAGAAAGGAGCCAAGAGGTATATAAGCCCTGAGGAGAGAGCTCAGATTGAGGCCGATGAAAAGCTTGCCCGGGAGATTGTTGAAGCAGAAGCTGCCAACAAACCTAAGAAAGCTCCTGTAAAGAGTAAGACCAAGGTCTCAGGGGGAAAGAAGTCTGGTACTAGGCCTCCCCCTAGAAAGCTCAGAATCGGCGATGAGGCCGACAAGGAGAAAGAAGCTGAACTACAATAACAGCAACAACAGGAGACTGGCCAGCAGGGTGAAACCAAGTCTAAATCTCAATCACCTGCTGAGTCAGAAGAAGAACAACACATTCCCTCCTATGTCCCCTCTTAGGAACAAGAATTGTATATGAAAGAGATGTGGGATACGATGCAGGGGCTCTGGACATAATCGCCGAAGCAAGGCAAACGGTGAAGCCGAGAGAGAGGCTCGAAGCTTGCCGACTTAGAAGCCTTGAGATTGAGGATAGAGAAAGAGGCTCGGGAGAGAGTACCTAACAAGAAAAGCTGAAATTCCTTATGGGTAGAGACGAGGCAAGAAGCTCTCTGATCTGAAAATTCACAGATGGCCAAGGATTGACCAATGGATGCCATGGGAGCGGACTCAAAGATGGGAAACTCTCAAAGCAGAATTCATTAAGAGGTACTTCGTCTGGAAGTACTGGCCTGACATGGACAAGATAACTGCCTTTGTTGAATGACTTCTGGTGAGGGACCCTGAAATTTATGCCAGAGTCCAGAAAGCCTTAGCTAAAAAGGAAAATGTCCGAGTCCCGGTTCCTAGACCTCCGCCTCCTCTACGTAAGCTTGATGGATCATTGCATATTGGAGCCATAGAAGGAGAAGTCAGCAGTGCTGTCATAGCTTTAGATCTTGATGAATCTGACCCTGCTGATATGCTGAAGATACAGAAGTTCAGGAAAGACACCTTCCGGATGTATGGATTGCCGCTGCCAGAGGAGAAGTCCAGAGATTTCAAAGCACGAATACAGTATTTCAGAAGATAGATAGATAGCTGATTTGTATCTTGTTCTTTGTTTCTTAGAATAGCAAGTGATGTAATGTACTGAATTCTCTTATCTATAAAACATCTTTGTTGTTCGGCCCGACAATACCATATTGTCTTCATGGCCTTGTTTATTTAAGCTTAACACTCAGAATCACCTAAGCGATTACTGACTCACACACTTACTGTTGATATTTGTGTCTGTCTCTTTTTGCTTAGCTGATAGATCTATCTTTGTTAGAAGCATAAGGGAATTTATTGTATAAGGATGTTCAGGGGGAAATTGTTGTTAGATTTCGTGATAGGTTCTCGATATTTCTCTCCCCCGAATTCCCTCGGTAGTTTAGAACTTGATGAACAACTCCACCGATTCTACTTGTAATATTTGTAAGAACTTTGTTTCTGACAATTTGTAGTGTTAGGTTTTGGGATCATCAAATAGGGGGAAATTGTTGAGAGATAATTCAGTAGCTTAGTGCTAGTAGATTTGAATGATCCCAAAACCCTACTTGGACTGGTGAACCTTTTTGTTGTAACTGTTTTTGTCTCTGAGAGTTTCAGACTCATTAGACATTCTCTCTCGCATGGTTCGGCACTCGCCCGTCTCGCCGACTCTTCGCAGACTACCATCCTCGCACCATGAGAAGAAGACTCGTAGTGCTGGACTCAGCAGAGCAAGCATATCGAAAGGAGTCGGTGGACCGGACTCGCCAGAGCAGTCGCCATTCAACTCAAAGTTGATCTTCGCAGAGCCGGACTCAACAGAGTATGCTACCGAACATAGGTCGACTCAAGAACGGCCGTACAATATCTTCACCGTCGCAATCCCTTAAGTCAAACCAGGAACGCCATACGAGGTACGCAGAAGTCGCCTTCGATCTGCCTTGAAGTCTGTTTGTCTCACCTACTTTCTACAGCCTCGAACAATGACGAGCAGCCAGCTGTCTACCTTCTGATTAAAGCTGCAAGTCAACACATTTCCAAAAATGGAGGGAAAAGACTCTGCCAACATTCTTTGATAGAGTCTTTAGCTACCCAAAAGAGAGAGACACGTGGATCATCGTCTCCAACGGATCTTTCCACTGTCAGGAAGCTTGAAGAGGGACTTCAGATCTTCAAGAACGCTGAGATCTTCATGACTCTCTTTCCATTTCTGATGGGAAACTTCCCTCACATATCCGATCACTGTCACCTCTGTATCCGTGTCCTCAACGGAACGCATGTTGTAGAAGAACTTTACCACCTGTCTGGGCAGGTACGCCTTGGGGTTCTTCGACAGAAGCAACTTCAGCCCCGAGGTTTCCAGAGCGGAGAAGATGAGCTCCATGTACGGCAGCTCCACAAGGTGGAACACCATCGTGGGTTCAAACTGAACCCTGTTCTGTATGATTTCCTCGATGTTGGATGGGGTCGATGTGCACCAATAAAATCATAAATCTGCAAGAAACGTGTTAGCACTCGAAAATAGAGTAAGTCAGCTACAAATTTAAGAAGAATAGAATATTACCGGAATTAAAAGAGCTTGAGAGAAACATGTAGTCAAAGTATGCAGCAATTCAGAATTTTGATCAAAAGCTCTTAAGGCGGTAATGGCGTAAAATGTGTTTAGAGAGAAAAATGATTATATAAGATTTGAATATCAAGGGTTTTAAAATCTGACGGTCAGGATAAAATCTCATTTTTTCTAGATGGTTTAGATTTAATTTTATAAACGGAATGATTACTTAGCCGCCTCTAAACTAGACCCACGTAAGGTTTGCACAATTAGAGTAAGGTGAGAAGACATGCATTAAATGCGTTGCAGACAGTTCTAAGGATAAAGCATTTTAAATAAAAATGGTTTCTGCTGAACTTATCATTAAGAATTTATGGCGAGAAATACATGCAAATCATGCCACTGACTGCAAGCTACTGAATTAATAAATGCACGCATGCTTCTGAATGAAATATAGAACCAAATACGCAAACCTCTTCAGCTGAACCTGACAGTCAACTGTTTACCAAATCAACTCAGGAGAATCTTCGTGATACTGAAGTTATCATATTCCCCCTTACTATGTGCTGTATGATTCACCCTACTGAATCAAGTACTGAATTTAACTTTCTAACTTATCGTATCGAATTTTCTTACCGATTCGAGTCGGGAGGATCCAAGAGAGACCTAGCTCGACCGAGAGTTCTCTAAATCGTTCTCGCCACGGCCGGTTTGGTCAAGATGTTCCGCCCTTTGGTTATCGGGATGGGATTTTCTCCATCCCGATATCCTTCTTTTCGACATGGTCTCGGATGAAGTGGTGTCGGATGTCCACGTGCTTACATCTCGTATGAAGAACTAGATTTTGAGTTATTGCAACCGCACTTGTGGAGTCACAAAGAGATCGGCACTTCATCTTGAGTAATACCATAATTTCGCAGCTTGTTGTCGAAGCCAAAGGATTTGGGCACAACAACTTCCGACAACCATATACTCGGCTTCGGTAGTGGACGCCGCCACGTAATGTTGTTTCTTTGAAAACCACGATATCGCCTTACCGCTAGGAACCGACACGTTCTAGAAGTTGACTTTCGATCTATCATGCATCTAGCATAATCAACATCGAATAACCAGTTAGAACAAGATTATCAACAAGCAAGATACCATAACGCATCGTCAGTGTTCCCTTCAAGTATCCTGAATCTTCTTTGCTGAGTCTAGATGACTTCGCTTGGGATTCGCCTAAAATCTTGCACATACACCTACAACATAAGTTATGTCAGGTCTGCTTGCTATTAAATATAATAAAGAACCAATAATAGCTATATAATCAGTAGAGTTAACAGAAGCTCTCTCTTTGTCTAGATCGATTTTAAAATTCATGTTCATGGGGATCTTGACAGGCTTGCTTGAGTCGCAGCCAAATCTTTTTAGGAGATCTCGAGTGTACTTGGCTTGGTTGATGAATATTCCTTCAGGTGATTGCTTCACTTGAAAATTGAGGAAGTAGTTCATCCCTCCCATCATGGACATCTTGAACTTCTCCTTCATCATTTTCTCGAATTGTTGACATATAGTCACATTCCTACATCCAAAAATGATGTCGTCCACGTAGATCTTCACTAGTAGAATGAATATTAATTGCGGCAAATAAATGCAATATCTTGTTGATCACCAAATGCTGAATAAATACTCATAACCTGTCAGCTGAACCTAGTAGTCAGCTGAGTCCACGTTGATGCCATTGAGTATTTCAGTAGTACTGAGAGTTTGTTCCCCCTCACTCAATACCTTCTGGATTGTCTTACTGAATCAAGTCAGTAGGATCCAGTAGACCTAGTTCTACTGAGAGATCGTTGAATCTGGTCTCAGCTAGAGATTTGGTCAGGATATCATCGTTGCTTATAAATGTAGATATTTTCCATTTTGATATCCTTCTTCTCGACATGATCTCTGATGAAGTGATGCCTTATCTCCACGTGCTTGCATCGAGTATATAGAATAGGATTCTACGTGATTACAATTGCCGACGGACTGCATTGCGAAAGATATAGGCACTTCATCTTGATGAATGTTGTAGTCTCTCGCCTATTGTCGAGCGACAAGATTTGGGCGCAAGTAGCTTCCGACAGCCCATGTTTTCAGCTTCAGTAGTGGACGTAGCTACTGAATGCTGTTTCTTGGAGAACCAATATATCATCTTACCGCCGAGGCACCGATACGTTCCTCGAGGTAGACTTTTTATCAATTCAACATCCTCGCATAATCGCATCGTAATAACCATTCGCTTAAGATTCTTATCAACATGATACCACGATCCAACATCAGGTGTTCCCTTTAGATAACGAAGAATCTTCTTCGCTGAATCTACAAGGCTCTTCTTGGGATTTGCCTAAAATCTCGCGCATACACCTACAAAGATAAGTTATATCAGTCTGCTGGCTGTTAGGTATAGTAGAGAACTGATAATAGCATGATAATCGAGTAGATTTAACGTATACTCCCTCTTTATCAAGATCTATCTTGAGATTGGTATTCATGGGTATCTTTATCGATTTATTGGATTCGCAGCCGAATTTCTTGATGAGGTCTCTTGTATACTTAGCTTGATTGATGAATATTCCCTTCTTGGATTGTTTAACTTGAAGTCCAAGGAAATAAGTCATCTCTCCCTTCATCGACATTTCAAATTTCTCTTTTATCATCTGCTCAAATTTCTGACACATAGTCAGGTTCTTTGATCCAAAGATGATGTCGTCCACATAGATCTGCACCAGTAGGATGTCAGCTTCTGACTTGACACTGAATAGGGTGTGATTTACTGTTCCTTTCTGAAAACTTTTCTGAAGTAGAAAGTCTGATAGGTTATCATACCAAGTCCTGGGTGCTTGTTTTAACCCATACAATGTTTTCTTAAGTCTGTAAACCTAATGTCCCCGCTAAAAGCCGGGAGGTTGTTCTACGTAGTCTTCTTCCTTCATTATGCCGTTAAGGTAAGCTGACTTCACATCCATCTGATAGGCTATGAATTGTTGATGTGTTGCATATGCTAGGAATAGAGGAATGGCTTCCAATCTTGCAACCGGAGCAAACATTTCGTCGAAGTCTATCCCTTCTGCTTCACAATATCCTTTGCCCACAAGTCTAGCTTTATTCCTGGCAATGACGTTGTTTTCATCTCGCTTATTTTTGAAGACCTACTTCGTTCCTATCTCGTATTGATGTCTAGGTGCCGTCTACAAGCGTCCATAGGTCGTTTCTCGGTAAACCGGTTGAGCTCTTCTTGCATAGCAGGTGATCCGGGCCAAGATCATTCAGCGAATCCTCAATTGTCTGAAGCTCTTTAGTAGACAAGAAGCAGGAGTATAAGACACTTTCTCCCTGATAGAATTTGGATCTTGTCTAAACACTAGCTGAAGGATCTCAGATTATTAGATCTGAGCTATGAGCATCTAACCATGAGCGACGACGTCTTGTTACTTCATCTAAAATTAATTCTACACGTATAGTAGGAGTGTTAGGAATTTCAGTTGTATTAATCTGTAATTGAAGCAATTCAGTAACAAGATCAGGTTCTCCTGAGTCACTAGGTTCAGGGGTATTCATATTAAGAACATTAGCAGTTCCCCCTGAGTTGTTATTCTCAGTAGAGGTCTCAGTTACCACTGGGGTTTTTTCATCGACCTGAATTACCTAGGATTGATTCTGTTCAGTAGAATCAATCTCCTCAGCTACATTGCTTGTTGGTTGATTTTGAATATCATCATTTGAATCATCATCCCAAGAATGATGGATCTTTTTTATGTTATCTTTTAAGCTTAGATCCTGTAGCTTGCTCCTGACCTCTTCAGCTTCTTGCTGAGAGTTTGACTTCCAGTCCTCACAGATAAATTCATCAAATATAACATGTGGGCTTTCTTCCACGCAAAGGGTCCGGTAGGTAAAGACCTTGAAATCTTTGCTGACCCTGGAGTATCCTAAGAAAATTCCTTGGTCTGACTTGCTATAAAAGACCTTTAACTGGTCCTTTCCGTTATTCTGGATGAAGCACGAACAACCAAAAATGTAAAAAAGAGAGATAGGAGGAGTTCTCTCATTCCATAATTCGTCTGGTGTCTTCATATGCATCTGAGTCAGTAGAGATCTGTTATGAGTGTAGCCGGCGAGTGTCGCGTAGCTTCTTCCCCCGAACTTTAATGGTAGACTTGATTCTCGCGAGTAATGTTCTTGTTGCTTCTTTAAGTGTTCTGTTTTTCCTTTCAGCAAGACCATTCTGCTGAGGTATACGTGCCGCTGAGGTCTCCTGTTGAATGCGTTCAGCTTCACAGTAGTCCTTCGTCTTTGAGTTCAAAAGCTCTCATCCACTGTCTGAGCGTATCCTCTAAATCTTTATATCCTTCTCGACGCTTAGCCGTTTCAGCAGTTTCGGCAGTTCAAATTTAACGTTAGATTTATTGGCAATGAAAATCACCCATGTATATCTTGAATAGTCATCAATGACTACAAGAGCATATTTCTTTCCTCTGATCGTCACTGGATTGACTGGCCCAAAGAGATCCATGTGAAGTAGCTGAAGTATCCCATCTGTGGAAGGTGACGGGATAGGCGGATTGCTTGACTTCGTTTGCTTCCCCTTCAAGCATGCCTCACAATTCTTATGTCTTTTGAAATCTTCGTTGGGTAGTCCTATTACTTTAGCATTGCATGCTAGCTTGTTCATAGTCTTGAAGTTCAGATGGCTTAGTCATCTGTGCCACAGCCATGCTGTTCTGTATTCTAACTTCATGTGTGCTAGAAGGCAAGGTTCAGGTTCGACAGTATTCCATTCAGCGTAATAGATGTCTCTTCATCACAACCCTGATAACACCATTTTTCCTGTAGATTTATCAAGAACATCACAAAAACCTGCATCAAACGTCACTTTATTGGAGTTATCACATAATTGACTTACAGAAAGGAGATTATGTTGAAGTCCTTCAACATATGCTACTCTAGGAATTGTTGTAGTCCCTATTTTCAGCGTTCTGTATCCCCTTGTATAGCCTTTGGAGTTGTCATCAAACTCAATTCTGGCTCCTTCTTGCTGAACATAATGGATCATTAGATTCTTGTGATGCGTCATGTGTCTTGAGCATCCGCTGTCGACAAACCAAGGGTCCTTTAGCACATGCAAAACAGATAAAGATTTACGTGCCCTTTGGGTTCATCTTTGGGTCCTTATATGTTAGTGGTCTTTTGGATCCAAACTTGTCTGATAACCGTGACGGTTTCAGAATTCTTGCCCTTTTTGTCAGCTAGCTTCTCCATTGAACTTGGAGCTGCTGACTTTTTCTTCTTCTGAAGTTCAACCTTCTTCTTCTATTGAACCTTTGGGCTTTGGACTCTTGGGTCATAATAGTACGATCCTTGCTGAGCTGGGTGAGCCCACTTCGGTTGACTATACTGTTCCGCCCACCTGACCTTCTTAGTTCCCCCTATGTTGGACCTGGGCGTCTTGGGGCTTGAACCATGGGTCACTTTCTTGTTGCAGGGCTAAGGTGCGATCATCTTTTGCTTGTTCTTTTCCTGAGGTTGTAGGTTCAGCAGTTTAATTTTCCCTCTGACAAACCGTTCAGCCTGCTTCTCAGAATCTTTGGAGGTAGAAGTAGATGCCTTATATGTATAGCCATGTCCTTCCTTTACGGAAACTGGCATCTAAGCTCTGAGCATACTTTCCAACTTCTCATTTTCTCCAAGATATTGCTCCGTCATCAGTCCTCACAAAACTTCATCACTCCTCCTGAGTGACTCATAGTCCTTTTTGTTGGGTGATGATTCTGTCGTCAGCAATGTTGGAAATGTTGGTAAATGATTCAGTCTTCTCAGCTGATAAGTTAACTCAGTAGCCTTACGCTCTGAACGTTTACTGAAGATTTGAAGATCCCAAAACCCTATATTGATTGGTGAACCTTTTCGTTGTAATCTATTTTTGTCTTTGAGGTTTCGGACTCGCAGACACTCGCTCCGGTTCGTGCACTCGGTGGATTATCCGCCTCAGCACCGTAAGTAGAAGACTCGCATATCGGACACGAGCAGAGCAAGATATCGAAAGGAGTCGATGGAACCGAACTCGGCGGAGTAGTTCATCGAACTCGTAGCTGATCTACGATAGAGCCGACTCAACATGAGCATGCTACGAATCGAGATCACACTCGGCAACGGCCGACGGTCTCTTGGTCGGGATCTTTAAAAGTCAAATCGCAGAGTCAATACGAGGAAGAGAGAAGTCGCTTCCGATCTCCTTGAAGTCCGTTCGTCTCAACCACTTTCTAAACCTCGACCAATGACAAGCAGCCACCTATCCTATATCTATTAAAGCTGTAAGTCAACAACTTTCCAGAAATGGAGGGAAAGGACACTGCCACCATACTTCAAAAGAGCCGTTAGCTACCCAAAAGAGAGAGACAAAGGATCGTCGTCTCCAACGGATCTATCCTAATCTCTTCTCTATAAATAGAGGGATTAATCAAATTTGAAGCTCAAGAGAACCCACGCGAAACCCAGAACACACACAAGAACTCACAGAGCATTCAAACGAACAAATCATAATCGCTTAAGTCTTCCTCAAGAAGTTCGAAGAAACAATCTCCAGCGAAAGACTACACTTCTGCTCTTAGGGAACCGAGCTGAATCGATTAATACAACTTCTAGTATCCAAACGATGTTACACGAACCCAAAGCTTACACTCAGTTGTTCGTCGTTCTAGAAGCCACATCCTTGTTCCCTATCCCTCTAACCTAAGCTCAGTAGACAAAATCCATAGCTTAGATGAAGGAGTTCACTTCTGAATTGATCCTTATTGTAAAGGACTCCTTCACTGTTGGAGAGTTTTTCAAACACTTAGTTTGATAACCTTGTAAACTGAGACTTGCTCGCATAAATCTCAAGACCGGTGTTTGTCCTGGCATTACAAACCAACCGAGACTATCTCGGTATAATACATAGCTTCCTAATCTTTTGGGACAAATGGACGTTGGATTGTTGGATCCGAATCACTTTAAAATCTCTGTGTTCTGTTTTTACTGTTGCATTGATTTACTGTTCATACTGAAAATATCTTTCAAATCATTCAACTAAGTTTCAGCAAACTTAACAGACTGCACTAATCTAGTGAAACTGTTTTGTTAAAAATGTTTTCCTAACTCAACTGAATTTGGGCCTACACTATTCCGCACTACTGAACTCTATCTGAACGATATTGAATTCTGACTCTAAGTCAGCTAGCAGGTCTCAATAGAGTCAGTCAATCTGCCACACGATTCAGAACAGCTTATCTGGTCTACTGAACTTGTTCAGTACGACACTATCCTGAAAAGGACTGTTCGTGTTTAAGTTGAGAAATCGGTTTTCAGGTGTATTCACCCCCCCCCTCTACACCTAAACGTACTCTCGGGACCAACAATTGGTATCAGAGCAGGAGTTCTATAAGACTCTTGTTATTCTGAAACTGGTCTACTTGAACGGATCCGGAAAATGTTTTCACTGCATATCATTCTTCATTCATATCACTATCTATCATGTCTGATATGTCAGGGATCAGGATGGTACCCATGTTCTCAGTAGAGAACTATGGCGTATGGCGGGTCAGAATGGAGGCACATCTGACCTCTCTCCAGGATAGCATGACAGAGGTACCTGAGGACGGACCTATCATTCCTATGATCGATAGCGTCGTAACTCAGGATCCAACAGATGGTGGAGGAATGGTGACCAGGAAGAAGATTCCCAAGGACAGAAGTCTCTTCACCCCTGACGAGAAGAAGCTTCACAACTTAGACCGCATTGCCAGAAACGCCATACTAACCACCCTGAGTGATTCCTATCTCAGAAGAGTACAGGACTGCAAGTCTGCTAAAGAACTCTAGGAGGCTCTAGCGCTACTAAGTCGGGGGACTCAAAAGATCAAAGCAAATAAACTTGCGCTGGAACTTCAGAAGCTGGAGAGATTGTCCCTCATACCTGGTGATACCATTGAAGATCTCAACGTCAGATTTATGAATCTGATGAACTCTATCAACGGGCTGGGAAAGACATTCTCCAACTGAGAGATGAATCTCAAGATTTTGAGGGCACTACCAGACGGAAACTGGACCCCCTTTGCTACTTTATTACGTCATTCTGATTTAGATATTGTTACTCCTGACCATATCTTTTCAGAACTTAAAGCAGAGGAGTTCGAGTTTGTCTTACCTCAAAGGAAGCAGCGAGCTGAAGCTGACACCCAAGTCAACCATGCCTTTAAAGCATCAGTCAGCACAGCAGCTCCAGCATCTAGCAAGGCTGAACCATCACTCAGTGACATACAAGAAGGAAATCTAGCCAAGAAGTACGCACTGCTTGCCGTGAAGTATTAGAAGGAAAAGGGGAGGCGCAGAAAAGTGACTAAAGCCCTCAGAGAATCCAAGGGTAAGTCTGAATGCAGGAAACAAGAGGACTCAGCTCAGTCGAAAGACAATGAGAGCAACGAAGAAAGAGTCACAACCTGCTATAATTGCAAGAAGCCTGGACATTATCAGTATGACTGTCCTGAGCTCAGCACTACTGAAAGAGCAGCATGCAAAGCAAGAAGGGAGAAGTTCATCAAGTAGAGACAAGCATACATTGCCGGTGAACTCTCAGACGACACAGATGAAGTCGATTCCTTCATGGATTCATCTGACGATGAAGCAACTTTCATGGCCATAGAGCTTGAAGCTGAAGAAGATACTGAAAAGTGTCTCATAGCAGGAGAAGAGGATGAGGTAAACTCACATGCACCATTTAATTCCTCTTCACAATGCACACACGACACTCTTTCCAGTGCAGAGGAGAATCTGGACGTCGCGACTGCATATGAAGAACTACTCGACGAGCAGATTCAAATGAGTCTGCAGCTCAGTAAGAATCTTCAGGAATTGGATACCCTGAATGTGGAGAATCAGAGACTTTTTCAGGAGAGTCAGGTTGCTACTGAGTCAGAATGACTTGTGTTGACACTCAGGGAGGAGATAAACGCTCTGATGGCCAAGTCTCAGCATCAAGAAGCTCAGATCTTAGTTTTGACCAAAGACTTGACTCAGAAAGATACTGAACTGAGTCTACTAAAGCAAGAGTTGTTAGGACTTCAGATCGAGCATGAAATACTGAAGAAGAGTGATGATGTCTGGAGGAACCTAATGACAGAGCGTTACATTGGCGCTCCAAAGAAGCTAGAGGCTATGCTAGCAAGCAACAAGCCCAAGCATTGCAAGGAGGGACTTGGATTCAGCCAGGGAGCCTCATCATCTGCCCCCGTACGCTCAGAAAACCGGCTAGCTGATAGGTTTGTTCAAGGGGAGACCATCAATGCAGACATACTGAACCCCCTAGCCAAGAACAAACAGAAGATGAAGGCACCTCATCCTAGTTATCAGCACTCTGACAAGAAGATCAGCACCAGATTACCCCAGTTCAGTCAAGGGGCAACCAGCAAAGCAAAATGGGATGATCAGTATGGACCTCCACAACTGACACATCCAGCTCAGTATGGGTCAATTACTATGATCCTATAGTCAAGAGAGGATCCAAAAGTCAGAAAAAGAAAAAGAAAGTCGTGCAGAAGGCAAAGGTCAGCAGTCCACCCACTTAGAAGATCAGGACTCCTGAACCTGAAAAGCCTCAGAAGTCAGCATCGACCAGTCCAGTAGTCAAATATGTGGACAAAAGTGGAAAAAAACTGTCTGAGACCACCAGGGTCGTAAGACAGATATGGGTTACCAAAACTAACATCTAAGGACCCAAAATCAAAAACAAAGGGTACCTGAATATAATTCTGTTTTGCAGGTGCACAAGGACCCTTGGTATGTGGACATCGGATGCTCAAGACATATGACGTACCAAAAGGACTTGCTGAAGAATTATACTACTGAAGAAGGACCCCGAATCGAGCTTGGAGACAACGCAAAAGGCTACACCAGAGGCTATGGAATACTCGGCATTGGAACAACAACGGTTCCCAGTATCATATGTTGAAGGACTTCAAAGATAATCTTCTCTCTCGTTAGTCAATTTTGTGATAACTCGAATAGAGTGATTTTTGACTCGGTTTTACGTGATGTTATTGATAAATCTACAGGGAAAACAAGTGTTATCGTGGTTCGCGCAAGAAGAATATCTATGTAGTCGACCGGAACTCAGCGAACTCGAAGCTTGTTTGTTGGCAAAGAATGACAACGAGAATGGGGTGGCTCGGCACGGGAGACTCAGCCATCTCAACTTCAAAACGCTCAACAAATTGGCTAGAAACACTTTAGCAAGAGGATCGCCGAATGAAGTATTCAAAAAAGACACTCAAAGTGTGAAGCATGTCTCGAAGGGAAAGCAAACAAGGAATCAAAATCCGCCCGTTCCATCTCCTTCCACTGATAGAATCCTTCAGCTGCTACATATGGATTTGTTCGGTCTAGTCTCTCCAGTGACAATCAGAGGCAAGAAGTATGCATTAGTGGTCATTGATGACTACTCACGTTACACATGGGTCATATTTATTGCCAACAAGTCTGACGTCAAAACAGAGTTACCAAGGCTTCTGAAAAGGCTCAGTATCGAGAAGAACACCAAGATCGTCAAGATACGTTCAGACAGAGGAACAGAGTTCCTGAATTTTATGGTGGAGGAGTTTTGTAAAACAGAAGGTATAGAGCATAAGACGTCTGCCGCGCGCACGCCTCAACAAAATGGGGTTGTTGAGAGGAAGAATCGAACACTCAAAGAAGCAAAGAAGAACCCCCGCTCGTAGACTCGGGACTCCCAACCAAATTCCAGGCGAAGACAGCGATAGTACATGTTATACTCAGAACCGATCTCTACCGAAAAACCAGCATAAGAAGACACCATATGAACTATGGAACGACAGGAAGCCTTCTTTATCTTATTTCCATATTTTTGGGTGTTCGTGCTTTATTCACAATAATGGGAAAGATCAGTTGAAGACTTTTGATAGCAAGTCGATCGGGGAGTGTTCTTAGGATACTCTCGGGTCAAGAAAGCTTTCGAGTCTTTAACTATCGAACCACTTTGCGTGGAGGAAAGTCCTCATGTTATTTTTAATGAGTTTGCTATCAAGATAGGAGCAGAAACTCTAAACCTGAATCTGAGGACATCAGTAAGCAGCTACAGTATCTGAGCTTAAAAGATAAAGTTGAAAAGATCCAGCTATGTTGGGATGATGATTCAGATCAAGAAACCGAAGACAAGTCTACTGAATCTCAACCAGCAGCAGAAGTAGCTGAACAGATTGACTTTCCTGAACAGAGTCAATCCCAGGTAACTCAGGTCGATTAAGAAACCCTAGTGGTAACTGAAACCTCTACTGAGAATAATAATTCAGGGGGAACTAATGATATTCCTGAGCTAAATGCCCCTGAACCTGGTAACTGAATTGCTTCAATCTCAGAATAGTACAACTGAAATGCCTAACTCACCTATTATCTGTGTTGAACAAATTTCAGATGAAGAGTTGAAACATCGTAGATCGTGGCTGGATGCTCACACTTCTGATTTAATTATTGGAGATCCTTCAACAAGCGTAAAAACAAGATCCAGATTCTGTCAGGGAGAAAGCGCCTTATATTCCTGCTTCTTGTCTACTGAAGAACCTCAATCAGTTGAGGACGCAATGAAAGATGCTGACTGGATCATAGCCATGTAGCAGGAGCTGAATCAGTTAATGAGAAACGAAGTTTGGGAGCTTGTTGATAAACCCCGACATCAACATGTGATCGGAACCAAATGGGTCTTCAAGAACAAGTGAGATGAAAACAATGTCATAGTAAGGAATAAAGCAAGACTAGTGGCAAAAGGCTACTGTCAAGCTGAAGGGATAGATTTCGATGAAACGTTCGCTCCAGTTGCAAGATTGGAGGCAATCAGACTATTCCTAGCCTACGCAACACATCAAAGATTCAGAGTATATCAAATGGATGTGAAGTCCGCTTTCCGAATGGCGCTCGAAAGAAGAAGTCTATGTAGAACAACCTCCCGGCTTTCAGCAGGGACATCAAGTTTATAGACTCAGAAAGGCTCTGTATGGGTTAAAACAAGCACCCAGGGCTTGGTACGATACCCTATCTAAGTTTCTTCTTCAAAAAGGTTTTCAGAAGGGCACAGCAGACCGCATATTATTCAGCATTCGACTGGAAGACGACCTCTTGCTTGTGCAGATCTACGTAGATGACATCATCTTCGGCTCGAAGAACGTCATCATGTGTCAGTAGTTTGAGAAAATGATGAAGGACAAGTTCGAGATGTCGATGATGGGAGAGATGAACTATTTCCTCGGCTTTCAAGTTAAATAATCTGAGAAGGGAACATTTATCAATCAAGGCAAATACACTCGAGACCTCATCAAGAGATTCGGTTGCACATCCGGCAAACCAATCAAGATCCCGATGAACATGAATATGAAAATTGATCTTGATAAAGAGGGAGTATGAGTAGACCAAACTGAATTTCGTGCTATAATTGGTTCTTTATTATATTTAACAGCTACTCGTCCTGACATAACTTATGTTGTAGGTGTCTGCGCTCGATTTCAGGCGAATCCTAAGCAGAGTCACATGGACTCAGCAAAGAAGATTCTCCGCTATCTCAGAGGAACACCTGACATGGGTTTATGATATCCAGCTGATGATAATATTGAACTAACTGGTTATTCTAATGCTGACTATACAGGATGTAGAATTGACCGAAAGTCAACTTCTGGAATGTGTCAGTTCCTCGGCAGTAAGCTGATCTCATGGTTCTCAAAGAAACAGCACTCAGTAGCAACGTCAACTACTGAAGCTGAATACATGGCTGTCGGAAGTTGCTGCGCCCAAATCCTTTGGCTGAGACAGCAGCTACGCGACTATGATGTCATTCAGAATGAACTGCCGATCTTCTTCGACAGTACCAGTGCCATTACAATCACTCAGAATCCTGTACTTCATACGAGATGCAAGCACGTGGACATCACACACCACTTCATTGGTGACCATGTCGAAAAGAAGGATATCAGGATGGAGAAGATCCTTACTGACCATCAAAGGGCTGATATACTAACCAAGCCTCTAGCTGAAGCCAAATTCAAAGAACTTTCAGTAGAGCTAGATCTACTGGACCCTACTGACTCCAGTCAGTAAGAGAACTCAGGAGAGGAGCATTCAGTAAGGGGGAATGTTCACTCTCAGTACTGAGTAAAATCAGTACGTAGAGACTCAGCAACCATCTACACGAGGTATCAGCTGACTACGATGTTCAGCTGACAGGTTTGCGTATCTCTACTTAGTAGCCTATAGAACAATTCTGTGCATTTATGAATCAGATTCAGCATCGTATTCAGTGCCTTAGAAAATGTTATTTAATTTTAACGGACTACATTTAATACACGACATTCTATGTAACAAAGATGTCCGAACTCGCAACGCATTAAATGCATGTCGTATCAAGTTACTACTTAGGCTATATACAACTGGCTTTTGACTTAAGCGGCTAATATGATCATTACCTATTTTATAAAACTTAATCCTAGCCGCCCATCTCAAAAAGCGCGTTCAAACTGAACCCTTGATTTTCAACTATTTATCTTCTCTAAGATATATATATGCGTTCAAATGTTTGGAACCGCCATTTCATCTCTGCAATTATCCTAAGTACCCTATCCATTAAAACTCCTCAGAAAATCTTTTGGTAATTTTTCAATGATCTTTTCAGTATCGTATGATCTTTCAATCATTTCTCTTATATCTTTCCAAATACTGACTACCTCTGTGTTTGCAGATTATTAAAATGACAGAAACACATGTAGATGCTCCTTCCGATATGTAAGAAATCCTGGAAAAAGATCGTGTCTGGTGCAAGCAAGTCATGGAGTTCGACGCGTGTGATCTCGACTTTATGGAGGAGATCTTCTACGCCCTCCGCGAGACCCGACTGGAAGGATTCCTGACGAGGAAGCCAACCTTCTTTCTCCCGCGTCAAGTTGCAGAAATATATCTGAACTCTGATTCAGTAGACGGAGACATCAGAGGCCAATTTGTCATTCACTCAGTAGGCGATCCCTCACTCACATCTATCGACGTGAAGCAGATGTCAATACGTAAGCTCTTCAGAAAAGCTTCAACCTGCCGAATGAAGGTCACACAACCGTTGCTTACAAAGATGACCTGATGGATGAGTACCTCACTGAATTCTGCGGGAAGCCAACAGTCTTCAGAGCCGCTTTTCCCAAGACCGCAATGCTCCCTCAATACAGAGCATTGGCATATATAGTGACTCAGCTTCTAACGAGTCAAGCAGGCTCATTCGACCATGTGTCCAGGCCCAAGCTACAACTGATGATGGCCATTTATGACCGGGCCAAGATAAACTAGACTAAGTTCTTCCTCAGAGAATTCATGATGCAATCAGCCAAATTCGACAAAACATCCAAGAGGCTGAGCGTCAAAGGGAAGCTCCTATATGGACTGAAGCTCTCCGTTATGATCGAAGACTTCTGCAAGTCTGACAGCATCACCTTCACCGACAAGCAATACTTTAATGTGAAGAAGGTCAGATTTCAGAACAGGGCAGCGGCCCTTTAGCAGATCGGCTCGGGGCCCGCCGTACCAAAGGCCGGGACTCAAGCGAGACCTCCACGCCAACGAAGAAGAGGTCCCCTCCCAAATCAACGCCTAAGGCACCAACCAAAAGGCTGAAGAAAGTCAGCGAGGTTGTGCCTGCCGAGATCGAGGCGGAGCCGGAGGCCATGATTGCTGAGCCGCCTCTACAGCTGAGGGATGAGCCAGAGTCTTCTGAGAAGACACAGTCGAGAGAAGGTCTGTCTCCACTAAGCATGGTGAAATCGTAGACCAAGGGGTCCAAGTGAAGATGTCCAGTCGAAGAAGTTCGGACCTTGGAAAGCCCCTCTGGACGTCCCACCACTCAGCGAAGATCTCGTCTGCCGAGAAACAGGCATCTCCTATTGAAGTTGAGGACTCGGAGATAGCCTCGTAGTCGAGTCTATCGGGATGGAGGCCACGGCTCTCAAATCCGAGCCTCCCGAGAGATTGCTTGAATTTATTCCGGAGATCGCCGGCCACGCGCGACCTTGTCTTACTTGCAAGGAAGGCGAGGCTCCACATGCCGATAAGGTTCCAGGAGTGGCACAACCTGAAGAGACTCATTATCCACCACTCCTGCGAACGGCTTCATGAGGAAGAGCTGCTGATCAGAGGAAAGATTAGCTATTCTGAGCCGTCGACCTCGGCACGCTCGTAGACTTGAGGGCGGCCATGCTCGCGATGCCTGAACGACGACAACCCCGTGTCTCGAGCACTGCGCCCTCAGATAGGTCTGACCCCGATGGTCAGGACCCACCCCGTGATTCAGACTCAGGAGTGGCACAAACTGTTTTTGTCTCTGAGGTTTCAGACTCAGTAGACACTCGCTCCTCGGTTCGTGCACTCGGTGGATTATCCGCCTCGGCACTGAAGTAGAAGACTCAGTAATCTTGGACTCAAAGCGGAGCAAAGATATCGAAAGGAGTCAATGGGAACTTAACTCGGCAGGAGTAGTTCACCGAACTCGAGTTGATCTACGAGAGAGTCGACTCGGCAGGAGCATGCTACTTGAATCGGAGATCGACTTCAAGAACGGCCGGCAGTCTCTTGACTGTCAGGATCTTTAAAAGTCAAATCAGCAGAGTCAATACGAGGAAGAGAGAAGTCAGCTTCATATCTCCTTGAAGTCTGTTTTGTCTCAACTACTTTCTAAACCTCGACCAATGACAAGCAGCCACCTATCCTATATCTATTAAAGCTGCAAGTCAACAACTTTCTAGAAATGGAGGGAAAGGACACTGCCACCATACTTCAAAAGAGCCGTTAGCTACCCAAAAGAGAGAGACAAAGGATCGTCGTCTCTAACGAATCTATCCTAATCTCTTTTCTCTAAATAGAGGGATTAATCAAATTTGAAGCTCACGAGACCCACGCGAAACCCAGAACACACACAAGAACTCACAGAGCATTAAAACGAGCAAATTATAATCACTTAAGTCTTCCGCAAGAAGTTCGAAGAAACAATCTCCGGGTGAAAGACTACACTTCTACTCTTAGGGAACCGAGCTGAATCGATTAATACAGCCTCTAGTATCCAAACGACGTTACACGAACCCAAAGCTTACACTCAGCTGTTCGTCGTTCTAGAAGCCACATCCTTGTTCCCTATCCCTCTAACCTAAGCTCAATAGACTAAATCCATAGCTTAGACGAAGGATTTCACTTCGAACCGATCCTTATTGTAAAGGACTCCTTCATTGTTGGAGAGTTTTTCAAACACTTAGTTTGATAACCTTGTAAACCGAGACTTGCTAAGTATAAATCTCAAGACCGAGTGTTTGTCCAAATAGACAAACCAACCGAGACTATCTCGGTATAATACATAGCTTCCTGATCTTTCGGGACAGTGGATGTAGGATTGTTGGATCTGAACCACTTTAAAAATCTCTGTGTTCTGTGTTTTGTTTTTACTGTTGCATTGATTTACTGTTCATACTGAAAATATCTTTCAAATCATTCAACTAAGTTTCAACAAACTTACCAGACTGCACTAATCTACTGAAACTGTTTTGTTAAAAATGTTTTCCTAACTCAACTGAATTTGGGCCTACACTATTCCGCACCACTGAACTCTCTCTGAACGATACTGAATTCTGACTCTAAGTCAGCTACCAGGTCTCAGTAGAGTCAATCACTCTGCCACACGATTCAGAACAGCTTATCTGGTCTGCTGAACTTGTTCAGTACGACACTATCCTGAAAAGGACTGTTCGTGTTTAAGTTGAGAAATCAGTTTTCAGGTGTATTCACCCCCCCCCCCTACACCTGAACGTACTCTCGGGACCAACACTTTTGTACTTCCATGAGTTTCGGACTGAGATGCGCTATCTCAGTATCTTTCTCAGAGATGTCTTTGGTCAAGACTGAGATCTGTGCCTCTTGATGTTGAGACTTAGTCATCAGAAAATTAATCTCTTCCTTATGTCTCAGCACAAGTTCTCCAGACTCAGTAGAATCCTGACTTCTCATCGAAAGTCTTTGATTTTCAGCTTTCAGGAGTTCCATCTCCTAAATAGTCTTGCTGAACTGTTTGCTCATCTGGATCTGTTCTTTGAGCAGATCTTCGTATGAAAAAACCACATCTAGCGGTTCACCTGCAATTGAGCTCGTGTCATGTGTGCACGGTAAAGAGGGGCATATGTTACGATCATAATTTACCTCAGCCTCTTCTCCGGCTATGAGACATATATCAGTGTGTTCTGCTTCAATTGGAACTAACACATCATCATCATCTAATGATTCCAGGAAAAGCTCTGCATCGCTTGAGCAGTCAGATAACTCTCTAGCTATGTAAGCTTGCCTCTTTCTGACAAATTTATCACGCCGGGCTTGTCGTTCAGCTCGTTCAGCAGCTGAGAGTTTCGGACATTCGTACTGGTAATATCTTTGCCTTTTGCAGTTATAGCATACTGAGCTCCTGACTTCCCTTCTATGTGTATCGGTATGTCCAGGTGGGAGCAGCTTTTTAGTATTCCCCGCAATCGGGTAGAGTTTTAGTTTCACTTTTCGTGTGACTATTATCTCTCTTACCTTGATAATTAGAAGATTTATTCATCTTCATTCTCCAGAATTTGTCCTTCTCCTTCTGGTACTTTACCGCAAGGAGAGCATACTTCTCAGCCAAGTTGTCAGCAAAGGGTATAGTCACTGAGCTTCCAGCTGACTGACTTACGCCTGAGGGACATGCTCCGGGTGTGCTGATTGATGTCATATATGCGTGATCCATCGGCACTTCAGTCTCATCACCGGGTTATGTGGGAGATTGAAATCAACTCCTCTGCCTTTAACTCTGAAAATATATAATCAGGAGTAACAGAGTTTCAGGTTAGTTCTCCTTAAACATGTACCAAAAGAGTACCACTTGGGCCTACTAAGAGCCCGTAAGATCTTGGTGTTGGTCTCCATATTGCTGAATGTTTTCCCCAGTCCGTTGATGATGTTGATTTGATTAGTGAATCTGACTCTAAAATCATCAATGGACTCTCCTAGAAGCATAACAAATGCTTCAAGCTTCTGTAGCTCTAACTCCAGTTTGTTTTCCTTTATTTGTGGAGTTCCTTGGCTCAGAACAACTAGAGCATCCCATAGCTCCTTTGTTGTCTTGCATTCGTGCACCCTGCCAAGATACGAGTCACTAAGAGTTGTTAGTATCTTATTTCTTGCGACTCGGTTGAGGTTTTGCAACTTCCTCTCTTTAGGTCTGAAGAAGCTCTTGTCTTTGGGGGTTTTCGGGCTCGTTCTGGTGCCTGTTGCTCCTTCCACTATGATTTTGATGCTGTCGATCAGAGGAACAAGAGGGCCTTTTTCCAGAACGTCAGCCATGCTGTCATGCATCTATGTAAGATGAGCCTCAATCCTCACCCGCTATACCGCATATTTTTCCGCCAAAAACTAGGGTACTGTCCTAATACCTGAAAAATCAGGCATGATGTAGAATATGGTATAGGATGCTATGAAGAGATATGCAAGTGTAGAGAAAATGGTTTTCAAGAATCTGTTCGAGTGAAGACTAGTAAATAGAAAATAATGATCTTAGAAGAACACCGCTCTGATACCAATTGTTGGCCTAGAGACGCGCTTCAGGTGTAGAGGAGAGGGGGTGAACACACCTGAATGCAAATTCAAACACAGAACGCGAAAGTCAGCTTTAGCTGAAGATTGCTAGTGAACTTTGTCAGTTGGCTTGATATACTTTCTCGACCGTGTGGGTAGAAGATTCTCCTACTGAGTACAATCCTACTGACTTATGTCAGTGAACAGTAGTTCAATACAAAAGTTGTGTGCGGAAGTGTAGGCCCTATAAAATATGCGTCTCAGTTGAAAACACGTTTTATGTAAGTTGATTAAAACTCAGTTAGATGCTGAATGAACCGTTAAATCGATGCAACAGTTAAAATCAACACAACAATTTTTAAAGTGGTTTGGACACACAAGGTTCTACGTCCACTGTCCTGAACTAAGCAAGAGTTCTTATATTAATTACACTAAGCCAGCCTCAGTTGATCTATTCACGGGACAGATACTAACTTGTTTGCTTATACTGAGCAAGCCTCAGTCAATCTGTACACTGGACATATATCTACATATAGTCGTAGTGACTATACAATATCTTAACCGTTTTAGATTTTCTCCAACTAGGAAGGAGTTCTTACAAATAAGAACAGTTCAAAAGATATGAACTCCTTCGAGGTTCTAAGCTATTGATTTTACAATACGCACGCTTTAGAGAAAGGGAACAATAATTCTCTAGAGAGAGGAACTAACAAGATATCTAAAATCTAAGAGCAAGTTCTTCGCTTGAATGTAGCTTAAAGGTTCGCTAGAGGCTTGAGCTTTGTTCGCTTTGGTTCCTGTTAGTTGTTTTTCTGCATGAAGACCTTCTCTATTTATAGTCTTCGATTTGTGAATAGATCTGTTGGAGGGGGGGCTAGCCCCGTGTCGAATAAGATAAGAAAAACGGCCATATATAATTTGAACGTTTAGTAGAGGCACTGTAGAGATTTTCTCTTTTTCCGGCTAGGAGCAGGTAAGTCGATGTCGGCTCCTTATTGGTCGAGGTGTATGAGGGTTGGTGAGGCTTATTCAAACTCAAAGTACGATGAGTTAACTTACTCTAAATCCTCGGACCTTTGTCTGATTGTCTTCTACGACATTTGTCTGAACACTTCAGTCACTTGGCTCGATTTTCTTTGCAGATTTAGTTGGTGATTGACAAACAAACTGACTTCCTCGATATTGAGTTCTTCAACCGAGCATAGAGTCTTCTACTGAATCCACAACTATGAACTCTAGCCTACTGAGTTCTAATAGCTGAACTCAAACTAAGTTATTACAATATCAAAGGTTCATCATTCAGCTAGGGGTTTTGGGATCTTTAAATCTTATCACTCATCCCAACATAACCTTCTACTTAATCCTATCTATTGACTTCAGTCAGTGAACAGTAGTTCAATATTGGATATTTTGTGCAGAAGTGTAGGCCCAAAAATATGTTCGTCTCAGTTTGAAAAACACATTTTATGTTGATTGTTTAAAAGAGAGTTTTATGCAATAAGAACAGTAAACAATGTAAAAGTTAAAAAAGACACAGAAGTTTTAAAGTTGTTCAGATACACAGGATCCTATGTCCACTGTCCTGAACAAAGTAGGAGTTCTTTTATTAATTATACTGAGCAAGTCTCAGTTGATTTATGGAATGGACAGACGATCTTGTTTTCTTATACTGAGCAAGTCTCAGTTAATTTGTACACTGAACAGATATCTATCTATAGTCGTAGTGACTTTACAATTTCAACCATGAAGGTTGGGTTTCTCCAACTATGAAGGAGTTCTTACAATAAGAATAGTTCAGAAAGCTGAACTCCTTCGAGTTTTCTAAGCTAATGATTTTACAATGAGCTTGCCTAGACTAGACAAAGGGAACAAATTAAATTTTAGATTGAAGAAGTAGAAGTGATCTCTCTGAATACAAGTTCTTCGCTGGAATATACTTTGAGTGTGATAGAGTGTTGATCGCTTGAAGACTTGTGTTTCCGGTGTCTTCTCTGTATGAAGATTCTTCTCTATTTATAGTCTCGACGTATGAATAGATCTGTTGGAGAGAGTCTAGACACGTGTCAAAAATGACAAGAAAAACTACCATCTTTATTTTGAATGATACTATAGATATTCCCTCTTTTTCAGTATGAAAGCATCTTTACGTCAGAGCAGGTATAGTGCTGGCAGCTTCTCATTGGTCGAGGTTTAGCGAGTAGGTGAAGGTTGTTCAAACTCCAATATTGTGTTGTGTTGACTTCATTTGATTCCTTGGACCTTTTACTGAATTATCTCCTACTTCCATTCTCATGCTTCTGAGATATCAGCTCATGGCTCGAATTCCTTTGCAGGTTCATTGGGTTGCAGCAATCCCAACTGAGTTTCTTGATGCTGAGTTCTTCGACTGAACGACAAATGATCTACTGAACCCTATCACCTACTGAACTCTAGCTAGCCTACGGAATTCCAAACATGCTTGAACTCAACTAAGCAATTACATTATACAAGGTTCATCATTCAGCTAGGGTTTTGGGATCTTCAAATCTTATCATACTGAATCTCATCCCAACAATTACATAGATCATAAGTTTTTGCTAATTAATTTAATTATATCTCCTGACTTACATATAGAATATTAATGTGCCAGTTGAAAGTCCATACCTTTGTGATCAAGCACTCTTTGATAACCTCTTTGGTGATATATTAATTAGCTTTGTCTCCAATGTGCCTGTTGGCCTATTTTTTGACATTCTAATTGTAGCTACTTGTTGTGTAAATAGAAAGATTCCAATCTTTCCATAACAAAAAAAATTGAACCATCCTCATAAAACAATGGCCTGCAAACTACACACATGAACATTACCTTTGTAATGAACTTCTTATTATTGCATGTCCTATGTGGTTCAGCTTCCCCTAGAGTCAAATAGAATCTGTGTGCTGCCATAGTTATATAAAATCATTTCTCATCGATGTGGACCGTGTTATTCATGCTTTTAAACCTCAGAATCCTGAGAATCCTATCAAATTCTAGGGCATCGAGAGAAAACTTTAACCTGAGCAATCGAATGGGGGCTGTCAGATTAGGCTTTATCGCACTTGTATGTGCTCTGATTTGTCCACCTATGATCCATCTCCACACAGTGGTTGGGCTGCAGCTTATGCCTTTCGCAAGTCTTTTTATTGTTGATCTCTTGGCTAGGCCTACACTTTGTATATGTTCGATGTCGATAGTGACTCCTTTACTTCGCATGTAGTTTGGTTTTGTGCTTGTTAAGTGAATTGCTTCACCGTTTTCTTGTTGCTTTTGTGCTGCAGCTCATAGACGACTAATGGTGCGAGGGCAGCACTCCCTCTAACCGAAAATCCCATTTACTCTTATGCTTGATAAAGTGAATTTGTTGCTTTAATTTTTAATCTTTCCATTTACCTTAATGAAAGTTTATATAAATCATTTTTTAATCTTATTTTATTGATAAGTTTATTGTTTATGAAGTGATTGTCAAGCCACAAATATAACTCAAACAATTACTTTCTTGATAAAAAGGTCACTGACTTGATGTTGAAAAAAAAATTTAAAAAGTAAAAATCCAATTCACTCAAACCGCCGAATGTCCAAATATACAGTCAATGTGAAAAGGTAACAATTCAAATCTCATTTACTCTTATATAAGCTTACATCTGAAAAGTAAACACTCTTAAATTCAAACTTCATTTCCAACATAATCCAAAAGTCACATTCTAAAGCAAAGTGAAAAAGCAATGGCTAGGAGGAAAGATCTAACTATGCAAGAGAGGAATGTCACTTTTCAGTTCTTGATTAAGAAACTATATGCACATTGGTTAAGAATTGTCCGCACTTTTATTGAAAAAAATTTGCACTTTGATTAACAATTGTGTGCACTTTGGTTGATTTTGATTCTGCATATTTGAGTGAAGAAGATAGAAGAAAAAAAGGTGAAGAAGAAAGATGTTGAAATCACGTAATTTGTTGAATAATTAATTATCAAAATAAAATACATACAATATTTTTTTTAATAAATACATAAATAAATTAAAATAAAATATATAAAAATTAAGGAATAATAATGGTTTGAAGAATCCGAATAACTAGCATCCTTATAATTAAGAAAGATATAAAATTTATAACACAAATTAATAAAGAAATGAATTATAAAAGGGCCTTTAATTATTAATGAAAATAAATAAAGTTTTTTAATTTAGAAAACGCTCTTTTAACATTGACCATACATCTATATAATAAAAGGAGTAGATTTGTTCACAGTTCTTTCATTAAGCATGTGTTAACAAAAGATCCATTTCTTAGTTATATAGATATGTGTTCTTTATATTGATATATCTTTATCCTCGATGATATGTACGTATTGTCAAATATATTAGATGCGACTGACACTTTGTGATTGCCGTATATTCACATGTAATGTAAGTGTGGCGCTATGTATATCCTGGGCCAAGGTGATTGTCTCCAAGCTAATTATGTATTTGCATGAAAAAGATAATCTATTTCCTGCTTCTGAGTATCTAGGAACTTACTCAGCTACAGATGGTCAGTTCATTGTGCAGGCCACTAAGCTGGAAATTTATGTATATTTTTCTTAAATTTTTGTCTTCACGTATATAATGTGCTTCTTAAGTTGAATTAAATATCGCTAAAAGGGAATCAGAATATCTTAAATCGGTTTCTTGTTATCATCATTGTTGTTAGGTGTAGTTTAGCCATACACATAATGGCAACAGCTGTGTTAAAGGTTTGTTCATTGTTATCATCACCATTAACGACGTACTGTTTACTTTGTACTAATCTCTTGCTGAAACTTCCACCAAATTAAAATGTCAGAGATTCAGATGTAAGAGAGAATTAATCAGAATCATGTCTCAATCCCCAACAGCGTCTCCAGATACAGATTTTCCGAAGTGGGATCCTCGGGTTATCGGGTTGGCTGGGGTGATCTGCAGCATCTTCTTGCTATTCAGTTACTACAAGATACTTGAAAGGAACTGTGTGATCAATATTCTATCAAGAAATGGAGATCAAAGGAGGCACCTTAATCATAATCATCTTGATCAGGAGTTTTCGTCTACCCAGTTCCATAGTAGGGGTCTGGACTCCTGTGTCATGCACTCCCTTCCCATCACTCAGATAAAGAAATCATCGTCAATTCCCTCAGAATCATGTGCAGTTTGTTTAGGTGAATTCGAAGAAGGGGAGTGGGTGAAGCGTCTTCCGAATTGCTCTCATGTATTTCATGTTTCCTGCATTGATACATGGTTTCAGACTCACTCCAGTTGCCCTCTCTGTAGATCTACTCTATGTCATATTAATGATCGATCTTCTGTAGACATGGACTTATATCTTGAAACTCTAACTAGGGAAGACTTTCATCGACAAAGATTAGAGCATTACCACGACGAATCCATACAAGTTATAACAGTTGAGTCTAGGCGATAATTAATTTGCTCATTTCCGATAGCATAAGACCTTCATTCGGATTTCGTCGGAGGGTTGATGAAGATGAAAGGAAATGCTCTAGCGATTAAGCCCAGATATGATGAGAGACTTTTGTAGCTACTGTTCGATTTAGTTTTAATTTGTAAATCTATGAAAAAAGATGATCAATTTGTAACGCGTAATATCCAACTTGATTTAAAGAAAATTGTGATTATAATACTTCAAACTTTCAAGTTAGTTATGCAATTTATTATTTGAAATATATATTTAACCATATGCATAATACGAAGATCATACAAAAATTAAAGTTGTATTTAAATATATGATTAATAATATATTTTAAAGAGATTGACTAATATTTATCTAATGATAATAATTGATGAGGTGGTCTTGTGTGCGATCGGATTGCACCAATATACATATAATTAAAAACCTAACCAAAATATGTCTACCCTATTTTTCCTTCAAAATATTTCCTTCGCCTCTATCTTCTATTAATCTAGAAAACTCTCGCCTTTCTCTCCTACAGATCTGAGAAATTCGTCACCGATGATCTTTTTGGTTCGATTTTTCCACTATTCAACCGAGATATCCTTCGAGTAACGATGGCGGACGCCGTCCAACAGGCGAAGACGAAGAATACTAATCGAGTATTCAGGTTCCGCTGGCGAAACTCTTCCTCGCAGAATGCAACAGAGATAATCCTCCGCCGTGCTCGTCGTCAGAAGTCGACGAATTGGAGAACGTTCCAAAGAGGTTCGTAGTGCGTTTGGAGAATTGAAAAATTCGGTGTTAATTTCGAATCGGAGAAAGTGGAGTTGTCTGCTAGGAGTTCTTCGATGTGTATGCTTTCAGTTCGCTAGAATATGTATGCTTGATCGTTTGTTTTTCTGGTGCCTTCATTGCAATGTAGAGGTTCTCTATTTATAGTCCTCAACTAGTGAATAGATCTGTTGGAGGATGAATTACTCACTGTAGCTATGTGTTAAACCCTTGAAGGGGCGTGCCGAGATGTGTCGAGCGTGGGCACATCTCGGCCGAAGTAGGGTCGTGTATGCGGGGAATCTAGACTAACGCATGTGACGACGTAGATCCGACATGGCTCGGGTGGGCTGGACAAGGATTTGAGTTGGATCGATGAAGGAGGCATCAGGCCAAAGTATTGAGGCATGCGACCGAGACAAGTTGAGGGGAAATCGAGCAATGTGGGTGAGATTATCTGAAGAAAGGAATTAGAAAGCAAGCTCTTCGGGCAAGAGGTGTCAAGAGAGTCAGGCGAGCTGTGCGAGAGCCAAAGCAGCTCGACGGGCTCGTCCAAAGGAAGTCGGCGCATGGTGTGTACGCGTCGGTGCGAGTTGTGCAAAGCGGCTGGCCGAATCTCGGTACCTCAGCCGGATAAACAAGATCGTCTCACCGAGGCATGCGAACTCGGGCGAGACTCATAGCCTAGCAAAACGGGCCATCCGTAGAGTGTGGGGCACTCGGACGGATGAAGCACGAAGTGCATGCGTGGAAGATGGCCGAGTCGCAAGGCCTCAGATGCGCGGACAAAATGGTGCGGCGGGCAAGGGTGTGTGCGTACGGTGTCGAGGTAGTTCGACCGAGTCGGCGGGTGTTTGCCGGCCAAAGGGCGCAGGCATGTACAAAGGAAGGTTCTTCCGGGCACTTCAAACGGACAGCTTGCTCCTATCGAGAGCTGTCGGCAGACATGGTGAAGGTGTGCAGCAGGACGCATGGGTGAGCAACCTGCCGAGTTGAGCAGAATTGTGGGCGAGCGATCCGTGGAGGTAGGCGGACGTGCGGGCGAGCGGCAGCCGAGACGCGCAAGCGAAAGGCCAGTGAGTGGCCAGTTAAGCGATGCGCGGGCACGCGACCTGACGAGCGGCGCGCGGGCGGTTCCATGCCGACGTGTGTGAGGATGCGGGCAAGCGGTTTGCCGATTTGGGCAGCTGCTCGAGCAAGATGAAGTGCCAAAGGGACACGCGCAGGCGAGGCAGCTGAAGGACCCTGGCGCGCGAGCTCTCGACAGAAGAAACATGTGGGCGAGCATGTAGGGGTTGTCAGGAATCCTAGTCCATGCGGGACTTGGATACGATCCTTGTTTGGTGCTTGGATTAAAAGAGATCTTCAAGATAGGGAGGATCTTGAAAATATGGACGGAATGCGGAAGCCCTATTCCAACTATGGGAAGACAGATCTTGGAGATAACTATGGGAAGCCCTATTCCAACTATGGGAAGACGTGATTGAGGATGCGAGCAAGCAGCCTATCGAGTTGGGCAGCCGCTCAAGCAAGATGAAGTGTTGAAGGTTCACACACAGGCAAGGTAGCAGAAGGACTTCGGTACATGAGCATCTGACAGACGAAACGTGTGGTCGAGCGTGCAAGCTTGTCGAAGTTTATACGGACAAGGAATCCTAGACCATGCGGGACATAAATACGATCCTTGCTTGATTCTTAGATCAAAAGAGATCTTCAAGATAGGGAGGATCTTGAAGATATGGACGGAATGCGGAAGCCCTAATCTAACTATGAGAAGGTGGATCTTGGAGATGAAGATGGATTGCCGAAGTCCTAATCCAAGGGGGAGATGAAGACGAGAAGATAAAGAGGTAATCTTAAGGATTTGGATGGATAAGCGTGTCTATCCGTTCCCGCCCAATCAAGTGGCACCATGTCGTGTCCTAGACTTCGTTGGAATCCTAAGATGTGGGGAATTTTCCCATCTATAAATAGGGGTCGTGTGTGACTCCCTTGAGAACAGTTTGTGTTGGAGGATTAGAGTAGAGGAAGCTCTAAAGATTGTCCAATGCATGAACAAGGCTGAGTAGTTCTTGACCGTTAGGAAAGACCTGCGTGCCAAGTACTAAGGTCGGATCAACCATGTGGGCTGAATCCGTCGGGTGTAGGCAAACGTGTTCGTGCGTGAGCTTTGGCCATGCTTGGTCGTCATATCTAGCCATAGAGCTGCACAAGGGTGATGTGTGCAGCCTAAGCAAATATGTTTATTAAGTGGAGCAATAAAGGGGAGGGGAACTCGTCCCCCCGTTCCATATGCTCTGTGTGCATGGTGTTTGTATGTTTGAATTATATCCATTGCGTACATCAAACATACTCTCACGTGTTGGATTGGCTTGGCCATCTATGCGGGATGGCATCATCACAAGGTTGAAAAACTTAAGGTTAAAGTTGACCCTATGACACTAGGCCACTAGCAAAGGGGCTTCTCTTGGGTTTGAATTTCACTATAGAGATTCTCTGTTTGTCAAGAATTCATAATTTACAGTTGTACAACACCTTTATTTCTGTCGAGTACAATGCTGATAGCTTCTTATTGGTCAAGGTTTATCTAGTAGTTGAGGATTGTTCTAACTCTAATAATAATACTGAGATGATAGCTCTACCGACATTCCTTTCAACTTCAATTTGTGGGACCGTTGTTTTTTGAATTTACTACTCACATTCACTATTGGTTCTATATTGAGGGAAACATACCCGTCTTTAGATAACCATCTTCAGGACCTGCTGAGTGAATCTTCTACTGAGTCCAAGCAGTCAACTGAAAACTAACTAATTAATCTGTTGAGCTTCTTAACATAATAACCTCAACTAAACTAAATGAACTATTACATTATGTGCTTCATCATCATCTAGGGTTTTAGGGTCATACAAATCTTATAATCTAAATATCACCCATTAATTTCCCTCTATTTGATGATGCAAAAACCTATGTACTTAAAATAGATGATCTTGAAGACCAACACTTACAGGATATATATAGCACAAGAGCATAAGGTGAGTGTGTGCCAATGATCATTTATATTATTAGTAATGTAAGAATAAATAGAGATATGCATTAAGACAATGAGTGATTGTCAGGCACAACAACATGTACTTGAATTCATTAAGATGTGAAAAATTACAATTACAAAGATTCAGTCATGATATATTCTGAATGAAATGACTACTAAGAACTCTAATCCTTCTAATCTAGGAAGGTTGGGTCTTTTCCAATAAATTCTTTGATCTAGCTTTGGCAGACACATCTTCTAAATATTTTGATCTTAGTTCACTATCTATTCTTGATCTTCTTCTTCATCCAACTCAAGATTTCTAGCTCTCACAACTTCTTTCACTTCTCTTTCAATTGTTGATATATTGATCCCTCCATTAAGTGTTCTCGACGGTTGAAGAATTCTGCGTTTTGGGGCTCTGAACTAGATTTCTTCTGCTTCCATTAAAATCTTCACATTGGCTAGCAGTTCTTGATAATATAAGAGAATCAACTCTTCAAGCAGTTGATTCTCATTAACTTCATTTGTCCATAGATTCTTGAAGTAGAATCTCCTAATAAGTTTATCTTTGATCTAAGTGTACTCTTTGTTCCACTTCTGAGGTATCCACTTGTCGTTGTGAGGGTATATGATTTTCATTTCATTTGGATCCTTCTTTAGGTGTCTCGATCCTCTCTTGAAGTATTTAAAGGTAGTAGGGATTATTCTACAGAGCATAATTAGTCTAGCTTCTCTTATCTTCTTTTCTTGTACAGCTTAGAACTCCTCATGAGCTTTCTTTGGCCTCATTGTTTCCTACTGATAGTGTTCAGCACCTAGATACAAAGCCCCATCAAAATATATATCTTTCTTCTTCTAAGTGGACTTAAGAATCTCAAATGAGCTTTTTTCAGATTTCTTTTGCTTCTTTTCTCATCATCATTCAGTATTAGATTTGTCCTTGGTTTCCTGTCAGTGGTAGATTTGGACTGTCTTGGAATAAGAATAGGTTTTTTCTAATGAACTAGATTTCCTTGCTTACCTTGCTTCTTCTCATATGCTTTCTGCATCATCTTGGATATTTCTTCATAAGATTTAATTTACTTTTCTTTAGATAATAATTTCTTCTTTGGAGATTTGTCAACAATTGGAGCTTTCCTGGGAGCATGTTCATCTTATTCATCATTCAGGTTATCAATAATTTTAGCAAACTCTCAATACTCTTCTCAGAGGCTTCTATAGTGTCAGAACTTTCTTCTCCTCTCAGAATAATGGCAGTCGTCTGAGTGACTTGCTCTCGAGTGGCACCGCTAAGCCAGCTCATCCGAATGACATACTTCGAGTGGCCTACTTCGAGTGACCCGCTCTTTAGACATTCTCCTATGTCTTTCTACTTTGTTCTTGAAGGTTTTTCTCAATTCTTTCTCTTTTGGCCAATGTGCCTTCAAATATGAATTCCCCGTTCCTTGTATCATCTTTCTTTCCTTCTCCCTTTTTGGCATAATCAACTGCAAGAGGTATTGAAGTAAGGGACTCAACTTTTCTCGCAAGTTGGGCAACTGTGATTTTTAAGGCTATCAACTGTTGAGTCGAAGTCGTAGATATCTCCAAAGGATGTGTTCTATTTTTATTCTCTATCTAAGCGCATTATTGGAAGAACGGAAGTTGTTTCATTTTTATGGTTTTGAAGAAACTCTGGCATCTTCTTCTTGGAGTCTTCCTGAAAATATGAGAAAAAAGTAGTCTAAGGAGTGACTATTTCTTCGATCTTCTTATGAAGTTGACTGTGAGATGCAGTTACTGATAAGAGAATAGAGTTGACAACTTTATTCAAGAGTTCGGTAAATTTTGTGGCCTAAGCTTCAAGCATCCTCTGCAATGTATCTTCATAAATTTTGGCTTGGATAGAAAGAGCACTCTAAACAAGCTCAACGATAATGGGAACTAGGATGTAAGTAATCTGCTGAACTACTATTTTAACCTTATCTATTGTCATGGTCCTAACATGCTGCTTTAATTTGATATGAGTATCTTTTTCAAAATTCCTATTCTTAACACCTTGTTTGTCGATAACCTTGTTCAATGACTCATCATTGACTTCAACAAGGTCCTTGGTTTGGTAACATGGTTCATTGGGCTACTGTTCAGATTCAGATGAAGGCGGTTTGACAGTTATACTAATGATGGCACCATATGAAGGAGGCAGTTGATCATCGTTATGAGAATCATCATCTGATTTATCGTGTTTATCGTCTTTTTGTTTGTCATGATCACCCTCGTTAGGCTTCTTAGGACCTAATCTCTTGGGTGCTTCAAGTGGTTGAGGATCTTGTGAATAATCATCTTTACTATTGTTTGGAGGAGGCGGAGAGCTGATTCTCTATCATGGGTAGCTTCTGACTCAGCAAGTAGAGCATTGCCGCTCTCAAATCGTCCATGCATGTAATAGTTGATGGATCTCCGGGGCTTATGTGTTTGCACAAGCTTGCTTCATCTTCAGCTAAGGCATCAGAGGTCCATGTTTTAGTGATCTTTTGTATGTTTTTCCAAGGAATGATCTTTTCTATGTCTTTGCAAGGCTGGAATCTAAGGTGCATCTGATATCTAGCTCAGACGGCTAAGTCCTTCAAGATATGAATCAACTATAATTTCAAGAATTACTCCTAAAATTCTTTCCTCGCCATGTTTTCTATTTCTTTGCAAGGCTGGAATCTAAGGAGCATCTGATATCTAGCTCAGATGGCTAAGTCCAGATATGAATCAACTATAATTTCAAGAATTACTCCTGAACTTCTTTCCTCGCCATGATCCTTACGAACATCATCTCAAAAGGCAAGTCATTTTCATCGTCAAATGAGCTAGGAGAATTCTCAATTCTCTCTTCAGTATAAGTAGGACTAGTCTGTTCTACTCCTTTAGTTACCATTTCCTCAACAAGCTCCACTAAGTTGGAAATAGTAGCAGCTTCGGTATGAGGTGGGCTTGATGTCTGAGTTACTGGAGCATCAGGGGCAGTTGACTCCATTCCTGACCCTTGTCCCTTTGTATATTTGACAATTCTATATTGGAGAGGGACATGTTCTCTCTCCTTTGAGCTATTAATTTCATCAACTAAAGCCTGTTTGGATAGGTTGGTTTCGTCAGAACAGATGGCTTAAGGGTTCCTTTCCTCTTCTTTGTGACTTGTACTTCACGATCACCATCGGAGGCCTTCCTCTTGGATTTTTTGGCTTCACTACCTCCTATAGATTGCTCTATCAATTATTTATTATGAAACTTCACTTTCTTGATGTTGAAGCTTTTCCTATCGTTGAAAGTGCAATTACCGTGGCATGAATCAGTAATAATCATAAACACTTTAGTCCCGTAGGGTAATTTATCTTTAGGTCTTAGTCTCCTGACTAAGTGGCCTGAGTTGCTCACATCCTCATCTACCAAGAACTTGAATGTCTGGGCTGAAAGCTTGGAAACAAAGAACTCCACCCAATCAGTGTTACCTCTGTCTTATATAGCCATCATGATTTGTATTTTCCACTTTGATAACTTCTCGAATGAGCCTGATTGACTTAGGATAGAATCACTGAGAATATGCACTAAGGCTCGAAATCGTGGTTGGAGATTTGATTTCAGAAATACTGCTCCAAACTTTCTTCTTTGCCACAAAATATCTCAAGATATGCGTTGATCTTTGATGGCTTGTAAGTTTCGGGGATTTATGCCTACTTCATGTAAGCAAAATCCTTCTCGCAGATGATATCTGATATGAACCTTCCCAATCTTCTGAGTCCATGTTTCTTTTTGATCAACAGTTATCTTCGTCGAGTACAAAAACATGCCAACTTATGTATCGTCATCCTACTCATCAAGATGAGAATTATAATAAAATCCTACTACTTGTTTTGAGAGAAGGCTCCAAATCTTGAAACATTACGCGTGTCGTAGATTTCATTCATGAATGACTATCTGCACTTACGGAAATCCATAACCGGTTCAAGCCATATCCGGTACCGAGCAATTTCTTTAATCTCATCAGATAAATCTATTGTTGGTGTATTTTTAGATGCCAATTTTTAAGAAAAACTATTAGCACTCAAAAGTAGAGTTAGCCAGTAATAGTTTGATAAGGAAGATTACCGTAAATTCAAGCAGAGAATGTTGTAGAAGTCTTATGCAATGAGAAAATATGTAATTTACTTGAAAATCAAAAAAGACATAAATGAGATAGAGGATGATCGGAGTTAGTTTTATTAATTATTTGAATCTGATTGGTCTATGAAATCGATAGTCAAAGTTCAGGGGCGCTTCAACTTCAACAGCTGATACTGTATTTTATAAAAAGTAATGATAATTGTGTTGATGGGGTGAAAACCTATGTGCAGATGCTTGATCAAGTATGTATGAAATAACGTGTAATAATGTGACATGGTGACTGTATGGAATGTCGTGCCTTCAATGAAAATGATTTTAACTAATGACGCCTATAGAGATTCAAGGCGGGAAATAAATGAAGTAATCTTGACCGTATGATACCGAGTTTAGATACTCAAACTGTCGAGTTGATCATAGCAGTCAATTGATACCACAATGATGCTACTAAATTAGTTCAGTGATCCTAAGTGCATTCCCCCTTATTGTAAGCTCTATTATTGAATTTGCTTACTGACTCGGGTTAGTAGAATTCAAGAGACCTAGCTCTACTCATAATCCCCTTAATATGGTTTTAGTCAGAGGCTTGGTCAGTTTGTCTGCCCTTTGCTTGTTAGTATGGACTTTTCTACTCTGATATCATTCTTCTTAACATTATCACGGATTAAGTGATGTCTAATATCCACATGCTTGTATTTCGTGTAAAGTACTATTTTTGTGAGTGATTGCAATAGCGCTGGCATTATCGCAGATAGATTTGTTCTACATCATGAATGATGTCATAGTTTGTGAGTTGTTATCGAAGCCAAATATTCAGCTTCAGTAGTAGAAGTTGCTACTAAATGTTGTTTCTTGGAAAATCAGGAGATAAGTTCACAGCCTAGGAACTGACAAGTTCCTGAATTTGATTTTTGGACAATCGTGCAACAGACATAGTCAGCATTAGTATACCCAATTAGTTCAAAGTTATCATCTACTGAATGCCATAAGTCCATGGCAAGTGTTCCTTTCAGATACTATAGAATCTTCTTCGCTGAATATAGATGACTCCGCTTAGGATTCACATGAAATCTATCACATACACCTAAAACTTAAGTTATGGGAGAAGTACAGTTTGTGTGTAGTATGAGCAGTCAACACAGCAATTTATAAAGTGGTTTGGACACACTGGTCCTACGTCCACTTGTCTTGACCAAAGCAGGATACTTGTTATATGTATGCCGAGCAAGTCTCGGGTTGTACTGTTCACCTGGAGCACACAAAACTTGAAGCTTATGCTGAGCAAGTTCTCGGTGATGTCGTGCGCTTGGACGGATTCTCTACTTTTAGTCGTAGTGACTTTTTACAAGGGTTCAAACCTGAAGAGTTTGAGTCTTCTCCAACTAAGAGGAAGTTCTTACAAGTAAGAACAATTTCACAAGGATGTGAACTTCCTCGAGGTTTCTAAGCTAAAGGTAATACAATGAAGTTTGCTTAGATAAGAGAAGGGGAACAAATATAACTCTAAGTGATGAACTAAAAGGGTTCTTCAATGGACTCTAGTTCTTCACTGGATTCTGCGTTGAGATTGCTAAGAGTTTGTGCGTAGATAGCTTGGGTTCCCGGTGTCGTCTCTGCATGGCGACTTCTCTTATTTACAGTCATCGATGGTGAATAGATCCATTGGCAAGAGGTCTAGACACGTGTCGAAACGACAAGGAAAACGGCACCTTTAATTTGAACGTTGGTGAGTAGGTGCACTATAGAGATTCTCCTCTTTTTTAGTCTGAGATCAGCTTTTATCAGAGCTATAGGTCGTTGTCGGCTCCTTATTGGTCGAGGTAGATGGTTAGGTGAGACTTGTCAAACATCAAGGTTGACTTCCTCTGAATCCTCGAACCTTCAACTGAAGTGACTTTCCTACTGACATTCTTCTGAGCATTCAGTGCATGGGCACGAATTCCTGAGCAGATTCAGCTGGTGACGGGCTGTCGAACTGACTTCTTCGATCCTGATTTCATCAGCTGAGTGCGAGGTCTTCTACTGAATCCTGCAGCTACTGAACTCTATCCTACTAAGTTCTAACAACTGAACTCGATTAAACTATTACAGATGCGAAGGCACAATATACAGCTAGGGTTTTGGCATCTATCAAATCTATCACTATCAGATTCTATCGATTCATCTACTGAATCCTTATCCCAACAATTTCCCCCTATTTGATGATGCCAAAACCTATTACATCTTCTATCACAAAAAATATGCTAAGGTTAAGAGTACTAGCTACTGAATAAAATATCTATTATAAGGAAATGCTCCAGTCAACAAATCAATGCTGACTAAGATAAAGAAAAATAAGGTATCAGAACAATCATAATTATAGAAACATCAGAGCAAACTAATGATAATAGTTCATGTATCAGTGCCAAGACAAGAATTAAGACAACTGAGAACAGCTGAATGTAACAGAGCATATGACTATAGTTAACATAGTTATAGCATGCTGATTTTACTGACATGTATCAGAGTTTCATACCATAATAGAACAAGTTCAGCATGTTCGCACAATATCTGGGCCGATACAAATAATCAAAGTTCAGAATAGATCATATAGTAGCTAATCATCAAATATAAGTTCAGCATTTATCAATCATATCCCTAAGATGCAAGTTCCCCCTAAGAAACAATTTCCCTCGATATCATAAAAGAGTTCTTCCCCCTAAGTACCAACACAGTATCAGAGAAGAATAAAACAAGCACAGTTAATTAGTAGGAAATAATTCTAAGGCAGATAAGCACATAAGTCACATATGGTCAGATAAGATAAGATAAGATATCTGATCACTTAGGTGATCAATCGTGCTGAAAATAAATAAAGCCGTAAAGACAATGAGTGATTGTCAAGGCCAAAACCTGATATGCCATATATGATGAAGAATTTACAGTACAATGACATCTATCACTAAGAAGCTGGACTAGGAGAGGAGAAGATCAGCTGGGCTTCTTCTTGAATTTCTGCATGCGTGCCCGGAAGTCAGCAGACTTCTTCTAAGGAAGCTCAAGGCCATAACTCATTGAAACTCTGTTCCTCAAGGCCTTAATCTCCACCAAGTCTTCTTCAACGTTCTGATTTAGTCCTCTGTTGTATATGTCATTCTCTATCTCTTCTTCTATCTCCTTTTTTGCATAGATTATCAGCATGAGTCATAGGAGGAGGAAGAGTTCGAAAAGGAGGTGGCTTCAGCGTTTGACCAGTTTGGTCAAGCAGAGTCTGGATTTCAGCGAGGAGTGTTGGATTCACGGTAGTCAGGAAATCCTTGAAGTAAGAATCAGCATAAGAGGTGTCTTCATTTTCGACTCTCCATACATAGAACCGCTTGATGAAATCCACTTTCATCTTCTCCCACTGCTGATTGAGCTTGAGCGGCACCCAGTCATCAGTTATCTTGTAAACAATTCGCTTCACCTGACTAAGGGGCTCTCTGCTCCTGAAAAAGCGGGAAGAGGTAGGAATGCTTCTGTCTTTGATTGGCACTCTTTCCCTCACTTCTTTCTCTGTCCTTAGCCTGAGGGCCTCAAGGTCAGCTAGGCGGATCCTCTCCCTCGCCTCTCTTAGCTGCCTTGCCTCGGCTGTCCTATCCAATTCCCACTCGCACGCGTCCCATATCTCTTTGATTTCTTGTTCTTGCTCCTTGGAGGGGACCGTGGATGGCACGTGGGGTTGCTCTTCTGATTCAGCAGGCGACTGAGATTTGGACTTGGAACCTGATGCGCCGCCCTGCTGATCAGACTTGGACTTTTGGGACTGCTGATCTCTGGTTTGCTGAGCTCTAGCTGCTGCTGATCTAGCCGCTGTTGATCTAGATTGCTTAGAGGTTGTCGTCCGAGTGAGTGCAGATGCAGGAGAACGAATCTGAACCACTTTGTTTTTAGCAGCTGGCTTGTTTTTGGCTTCTTCTTCAGCCAGTTCTCTCATGAACTTCTCGTCATATGCAATCTGCTCCTCGCGAGATTTGAACTTAAGCTTTTTCTGAGCCTTGGGTGGGCTAGGGTCAGCAGGAGCCTTGCCCTTTCCCTTATCAGCTTTCTCAAGTGCTGGAGGTGGTGAGCTTTCAGTTGGCAAATTCTCTAAGTATGATGCCACCTCAGCTACTGCTGATTCAGTCGCTCCTTCAGTTGTTGGCACTATTGCCTGTGCAGCTGCTGACCTAGGTCCGCCCTGTTGATCTTCACCTTTAAGGATAGATCTCAACTGAGCTGATCTAGATCTTCCCCCTTTTTGGCATCATCAAGGAGGGTTGCCAGGGCTGTGACCTTTTTCATCAATTCATGCACTGAGTCCTTGACCAAACTCATCCCAGTAGCAATATCTGTTGCTGCATCCATGTACGACTCCCACCTTTTCTCATGCTCTTTATCGATGGCTTTCAGTAGAGCATTCTTGGGCTGATCGAATCGGGTGAGGTAGTCCTGTACAGCAGCCGATGCATTCTTCTCTATTGTTTTGCATGATGTATGTTGCTGAGTCAGTGCCTTAGACACACTGTCATCTGTAAATGCATATCTTTCCTCCACTGCCTTCTGGACTCGACCTGTTACAGTCGCCACTTCCTCAGAGAAGGATTTGTCCTGCAACTGTAGTAGAGTTTCGAATTGAGCAGTCAGGTCGGTCTTCTCGTGCTTTGCAAGTGCCTTCGCGAGGATCTCATCAACATTGGCGAGAACTTAGCATACCGATCCTCTCGCACTTCGCTATAAGGTTGGTCAGCCACTTGGTCTGGGCCTCAGTGAACCTACTCCACTTCTGGTTCACATCATCGACAAGATTCCGATTCTTGTGAGCTTGTCGCTTGATCACCTTATTGATAGACTCAATTGAGATGTCTTTGACTTCAGCGACTTGGTATCGACGTTTCGATTCTTTGCTTGGTGTTGGAGTTGAAGACAGTAGTCCGAATGATCGGGCCGGATGATGAAGGTGGTTGTGGTTGATCATTCTTGGGAGTTTGGCCTTCGAAGATCCTACAGTGCGATCCTTAGGCGAGTCGTCACGAGGAGGAGATGGTGGGGGGAGAAGGAGGAGGCTGAGTGGAAGACGGTTCAGCTCTTTGAACCTTGTCATTGAGCATCATCAACATGACGGCTCTCGGTTCCTCCATCGATGTTATATCGAAGGCTCCTCGTAGCCTTATTTCCTCTTTCAACATCTTGCTCTTCCTCAAGCGGTGTGGATAAAGACCGGAGTTGGATTATCTCTTCTAGCGAGTCCCACTCCAAAAATTGAATGCACATCGAATACGAGTGTGGATCGTTATATCCACTAGATCGGGGTGAGAACGATCTCCGGAATCTTAGTGGCTACCTCGTCTGTTTCCTTCGAGACGGGCATTGAGAATCGAGATTGGGACCGAGGAAACCTCAGCAGTTTGAGTTTCAACGGGATTTTCGGTCTGAGTTTCCTCTGTGAAGACCATCTGCACCTTATCTCTGATGGTCACGTCATGTTTTCCTGACCCAGAGTCCTCTACTGAAATGGGTGAGGAAGGTGGGATATCTGAAGTAGGCTTCTTCAGTGTCTTTCGTCTTTTCGCCTGAATGGGAAGGGGAGCCTGAATGATCTCCAAGGGACGCTTAGATAGAGGTCCCTTCTCGATAGACTTCTCCGCTGATTTTGCAGTTGTGAACTTCATCAGCTTGGAGTCAAAATAAAAGGCGTTGGCGAAGGAGACTGTGCTTGGGAGATCGTCTTCGATCAGGATAGACACCTTTGTCCCGTGTAACAGTTTTCCCTTAGGGATCAATTCCATCCCTTCTTCATCATCCACGAATTTCTGCGACTGAGCCTTGAACTTATCCCTAAAGAACGCGTTCCAGTTGATGGGGGCAGCATCAACTATCACCATCATAATTTGGACACGGATTCTGGACAGTTGGTCGTACGAGCCTGTTGAGCTTGTGAGAATATGGTTCACTACGTACGTCAACCCTCTGTATTTAGGCAACAACTGATTCTTCGGGAATGCTGCCTTGAATACACAGTTTGCGTGTCCACTGAACTTGAAAAGGTACTAATTGATCTCCGATTCCTTGTACGTTGCAACAGATGACCCTCCATCGAATAGACCGAAGCTGTCATGGAGACGTCTAACCGAGAAGCCCCTATCCTCCCACCGATTGGCAAGGACCTCTCGCTTCGCAATGACGTTGGATATGTCATTCGAATCGTCATCTTGACGATAGTTCAAGAAGAACTCCACCACCTGACGTGGAAGGAGGTGACGCGGAGCATGGGAAAGGATCAAAAGAAGACCCGACCTCTCGAGGGCATTGAAAATCGGCGTCATACAATCCACCCCGCATGTTCTGACAGACAGAACGGGCTCAAACCAAATGCGCTTCCTTGAAAGGATATCCTCCATGTCTATTGGGCGGGTCACATCGGAGAGCGAAACATTGATTAGCATTGTATATAACTGAGATATGCAAAAATAAAGATTAGCACTCAAAAAACAGAGTTAGTGACAGATTCAGTATTAAGAGGTTCTTACCGAAGAAAAGGTGCAGAAATGCAGTAGATGTCGAGATGCAAATTTGAGAGCAAATGCAAAGCAGAGTTTTCTTCGTTAATGGCAGATAAAGTAAGGCAATTTAGAGATGAGTGAAAATATTTACTCAGATTTGAATATGAGGCGGTTTTAGGCATATGGCTGATATTAATCAGGTTTTAAATAGTGAACGGCTCAGATTGAATGTTATAATAGGTTATGATTACTGTGCCACCTATAATCTCGCCTACTTATCTCTATCGCCTAAGTGGTAAGGTGAAATTATATGCATTTAATATGCCGCAGTCAGTTTTACGGAATGTCGTGCGTTAATGAAAACGACATGCTTCAATGCAATACGATGAACATTAAAGGCGGGAAATAAATGCTATGACATGCTGAGTATTCAGCTGTACTGAAGGTAAGTTTCCCCCTTACTCAGTACTTCTCAGATCGGTTACTGAATCGTATCAGTAGGATCCAAAAGACCTAGTTCTACTAAGAGATCGTTGAATCTGGTCTCAGCTAGAGGTTTGGTCAGGATATCAGCTATTTGCTTATCATTGTGGATCTTCTCCGTTCTGATATCCTTTTTCTCGACATGATCTCCGATGAAGTGATGACGAATGTCCACGTGCTTGCATCTTGTGTGTAGAAGCTCGGATTACGAGTGATAGCAATAGACTGGCATGTCGCATGCAGTAGATCGACACTTCATCTTGATGAATGTCGTAATCTCTCGGCATTGTCGAAGCCACGGTATGCGTGCGCAACGGCTTACCGGCGACCATATATTCAGCTTCAGTAGTGGACGTTTCTATTGAGTGTTGTTTCTTTGAGAACCATGATATGAGCTTTCTACTGAGGAACTGTCAAGTTCCTGAGGTTGACTTTCTGTTGATTCGGCAACCTGCATAGTCAACATCAGAATAACCAGTTAGTTCAAGGTTATCATCAGCTGGATACCATAATCCAACATCAGGTGTTCCCTTCAGGTAACTAAGAATTCTCTTTGCTGAATCGATATGACTCTTCTTGAGATTCACCTGAAATCGCGCGTATACACCTACAGCATAAGTTATATCAGGTCTGCTGGCTGTAAGATATAATAAAGAACCAATAATAGCACGATAGTCAGTAAAGTTAACAGATACTCCCTCTTTTTCAAGATCAATCCAATAAGAACAAGCGACTTGTTACTAACCATTCAAGTTAACAAATACTCCCTCTTTGTCAAGATCAATCTAATAAGAACAAGCGACGACGTCTTATTATTGGAGATCCTTCAGCTATGACGTCTTGTTACTGACTATTATTGGATACTCCCTCTTTGTCAAGATGCTCACTCTTAAGATCGTTAACTTTACTGACTATTATTGGAGCTTTGTTTCTTACTATGACGTTGTTGTCATCACGCTTGTTCTTGAAGACCCACTTCGTTCCTATCACGTGTTGATGTCTAGGTCTATCAACAAGCTCCCATACATCGTTTCGCGTAAATTGATTCAACTCTTCATGCATGGCGGTGATCCAGTCAGCATCATTTAGCGCATCCTCTATTGTCTGAGGTTCTTAAGTCAACAAGAAGCATGAATACTAGGCACTTTCTCCTTGACAGAATTTGGATCGTGTCTTGACGCTAGCTGAAGGATCTCCAATAATAAGATCTTAAGAGTGAGCATCTAACCACGAGCGACGACGTCTTGTTACTTCATCTGGAATTGTTTCAGTACAAACAGTAGAAGTATTAAGAATTTCAGTAGTACTGTTTTGTGTCTGAAGTAATTCAGTAATAAGGGTTGGGTCTACTGAGTCACCAGGTTCACGGGCATTCAGCTCAGGAACATCAATAGTTCCCCCTGAGTTGTTATTCTTAATAGAGGTATCAGTTACAATATCGATTTCCTCATCGACCATAATTACCTGGGATTGATTCTGTTTGTTAGAATTAATCTCCTCAGCTACATTGCTTGTTGTTGGGTGCTGAAAGACATCATCTGAATTATTATCCCAACAATGCTGGATATTTTCAGTATTGTCTTTTAGGCTTAGATCTTGTAGCTTGCTCCTGACCTCTTCAGCTTCTGGCAAAGAGTCAGTAGAGACCGGTTCTGAGTGTAGCAGGCAGTGTCAGTAACTTTTGCCCAGAACTTCAAGGGGAGACCTGAGTCTGCGAGTAGCGTCCTTGCTGATTCTTTAAGTGTTTTGTTCTTTCTTTCAGCAAGTCCGTTCTGCTGAGGCGTGAGTGCTGCAGATGTTTCGTGTTCAATGCCTTCAGCCTCACAGAAGTCTCTTACCATTGAGTTTAGAAACTCAGTTCCATGATCTGAGCGTATCCTCTGAATCTTGATATCCTTTTCGACGCTCAGCCGCTTCAGTAGTTTCGGCAGCTCAATTTTGAGGTCAGACTTGTTGGCGATGAATATCACCCAAGTATATCTCGAATAGTCATCAACGACTACAAGAGCATACTTCTTTCCTCTGATCGTCACTGGATTGACTGGCCCAAATAAGTCCATGTGCAACAGCTGAAGGATTCCATCAGTAGCTCTATCTTGCTGAACATAGAAAATTGAGCATAGACGGTCAGTAGGCTCTTCTGGCTCCATCTTACTGAACATAGTCACTCAATTCTGGCTCCATCTTGCCGAACATAGTCGGTCAATAGGCTCTTCTGATGTGTCATGTGTCTTGAGCATCCACTGTCGACAATCCAAGGGTCCTATTACACCTCAGCCTCTTCTCCGGCCATTAGACACGGTTCAGCTTCTTCAGTATCGATTGCCATGAATGTTGAATCATTGTCAGACGATTCCATGAACAGTTCTTCATCGCTTGAGCAATCGGACAACTCTCCAGCTATGTAGGCTTACCTCTTTTTCACGAACTTGTCGCGTCTGGTTTGCCTTTCAGCTCTTTCTGCAGTTGAGAGTTCAGGACATTCGTATTGGTAGTGTCCTGGTTTCTTGCAGTTGTAGCATACTGAGGTTCTGCTATCCCTTCTGGATGTTTCTTTTTGTTCCACGTGGGCAGCTTCAGCTGCAATCAGGTAGAGATTTAGATTCACTATTCGTGCGATGATTATCTCTCTTACCTTGATGTTTTTGGGAAGCCTTTTTCATCGTACATCTAAACATTTCTTTCTCCTTTTGGTATTTCACCGCGAGGAGAGCAAACTTCTCAGCCAAGTTGTCAGCATTTGGTATGGTCACTGAGCTTCCAGCTGACTGGCTTGTTGCCTTGAGGGACTTGATCCGGGAGTGCTAGGCGGGTGCCTTGTAACCATGATCCATTGGCACTTCAGCTTCAGCACCGGGATGTGTGGGAGATTGAACTCAAACTCCTCAGCTTTAAGTTCTGAAAATATATAATCAGGAGAAACAGAGTTTAGGTCAGTTCTCCTCATACACGTAGCAAACGAGTACCACTTGGGCCTGCTAACAGCCTTTAGAATTTTTGTATTGGTCTCCTTGTTGCTTGAATGTCTTCCCCAATCCGTTGATGATGTTGATTTGATTCGTGAATCGAGCGCCGAAATCATCTATTGACTCCCCCGGGAAGCCTTAGCGAATACCTCGAGTTTACTGCAGCTCTAACTCCGGTTTGTTCTCTTTGATTTGTGGAGTTCCTTGGCTTAGCACTGCGAGAGCATCCCATAGCTCCTTTGCTGTCTTACAATCATGCACCCTCCCGAGATAAGAGTCACTAAGTGTCATCAGTATAACATTATGAGCGACTCGGTCGAGGTTGCGCAGTTTCTTCTCTTCAGGAGTGAAGAGGCTTTTATCCTTCGTGACTTTGGGTTGGGTTCTGGCACCTCCTGCTCCGTCCACTACAAGTTCAATTGAGTCGACCATCGGAAAAATGGGGGCTTTCTCCAAAACATCGATCATGTTGTCGTGCAGCGAAGTCAGATGTGCATTCATCCTTACGCGCCATATCGAATAATTTTCTGTTGAGAACATTTGCACGGTCCTAATCCCTAAAATATCAGCCATTGAAAGAAATAGGATATAGGATGCAATGAAGAAATGCAAGATGCAGTGAAAACGGGTTTTCTAGTTACTTCGTTCGAGATAGACCAGTTTTAGAAAACAATGATCAGTTAAGAACACTGTGCTCTGATACCAATTGTTAGTCCTGAGACGTGGTTCAGGTGTAGGGAGGGGGGGGGTGAATACACCTGAACAATAATTTCTTTCTCAAATGCGAAGTCAACTCTAGCTGAGTTCGCTGCGGGCCGAGTCGGGCGGCCGGATATACTTCAGATCGCGTGGGCAAGAATTTCTTCTACTGAGTTCAGCTCTACGAACTTGAGTCAGTCGAACAGTCGTTCAGTATCAGAGTGTGTGCGGAAGTGTAGGCCCTATCAAACGTCTCGGTTAGAAAACACCGATTTTTATGCTGAGTTTTATGAAGTACAGTTTGTATGCAGTATGAGCAGTTAAGGAAAATAGTAAATTAACACAGCAATTTTTAAAGTGGTTCAGACATATTGGGTCCTACGTCCATTGTCCCGACCAAAGCGGGATACTTGTTATATTTATGCTTGAGCAAGTCTCGGGTTGTCCCGTTCACTAGACATACACAAAACTTGAAGCTTATACTAAGCAAGTTCTCGGTGATCTCGTGCGGCTGGGCCGATTCTCTACTTATAGTCGTAGTGACTTTTACAAGGGTTCAAACTTGAAGAGTTTGAGTCTTCTCCAACTAAGAGGAAGTTCTTACAAACAAGAACAATTTCACAAGGATGTGAATTTGCTCGAGGTTTCTAAGCTAAGGGTATTACAATGAAGCTTGCTTAGATAAGAGAAGGGGAATAAATATAACTCTTAGTGATGAACTAAAAGGGTTCTTCAATAGACACTAGTTCTTCATTGGATTTTGCGTTGAGATGCTAAGAGTTTGTGTGTAGATAGCTTGGGTTCCGGTGTACGCCTCGCATGGCGACTTCTCTTATTTATAGTCATCGATGGTGAACGAGATCCGTTGGAGTGAGGTCTAGCCACGTGTCAAAACGACAAGGAAAACGGCTCCTTTAATTTGAACGTTGGTAAGTAGGTGCACTTTGTAGAGATTCTCCTCTTTTTCGATCTAAGAGCGACTTTTGTCGGAGCAATAGGTTGATGTCGGCTTCTTATTGGTCAAGGTAGATGGTTAGGTGAGACTTGTCAAACATCAAGGTTGACTTCCTCTGAATCCTTGGACCTTCAATTGAAGTGACTTTCCTACTGACGTTCTTCTAAGCATTCGGTGTATGGGCACGAATTCTCGAGCGGTCGGTGGTGACGGGTTGTCCAACTGACTTCTTAGATCCTGAGTTCATCAGCTGAGTGCGAGGTCTTCTACTGAATCCTGCAGCTACTGAACTCTATCATACTGAGTTCTAACAACTGAACTCGATTAAGCTATTACAGATGCGAAGGTACAATATACAGCTAGGGTTTTGGGATCTATCAAAGCTATCACTATCAAATTCTATCGATTCATCTACGAATCCTTATCCCAACACATCTTGATCTCCCATTTGTTTCGGCGTAGGTCCAAGGTCGACTGCATCTTGTTCGTCTACTAGGAGAAGATTCGAAGTCTCTCCCACGCAAATGTATCGATCGGGTTGTATAATAATCCTCCCACTACGCCTGCGAGTTCCAATGTTCGATCCCGCCCGGCTAACAAAGATCTACTCCACTTGAGTGCATCTATCGAACTCTAGCTAGCCTACCGATTTCCTAACATGCGGAACTCAACTAAGCTATTATATTATCCGGTTCATCATTCAATTTGGGGTTTTGGTATCTTTAAATCTTATCATATTGAATTTCATCCAAACAGCGAGTCTTCAGGTGTTGGGGGGGGCGATTGAATACACCTAAGTCCAAATTCAAACTCAAACGCGAAAGTCAGTCTTTTATTGAATCTACTTGCTGAATAATTCAGCTCGCCAAATTAGCTTTCTGATCGTGTGTGCAGAGTGGTTCAAGATACTGAATACTATCTACTGACTTCAGGCAATCTACAGTAAAATCAGTAATAGAAATTGTGTGGAAAGTGTAGGCCTGATTTTTTCATCTCTTTATGAAAAACGTTTTTACTGAAATAGTTCATTTATGGTTGTGTGTATATTGAGGTTTTACTGAAAATCCATACTTATGAATTTTGTAAATTAATTTTATGCAGATGAACAGGTAACCAATAAGACAGTAAAAGGCACATGCAGTTTTTAAAGTGGTTCAGATACGCAAGATCCTACATCCAATGTCCTGAATTACCAGAAGGTCTTGAATTAATTATATTGAGCACTGTCCTGGACAGATCACTAGTTATAGTCCTTGTGACTTTACAAAGGGTTCAAACACAAGGTTTGAGATCGGTATGAACGATCCTTGTGATCGGTAGTGTTAAAGTAAAAACAGTAGCCATAGTGACAACGCGTAACGCCCCCCAAAATTTTTAATATAAAATGCACTGCATATATATTCATGGATGTTATCAAGTGCTTTAGTTCTTTAAGTCGCGCCCTAGAAATTTAAATAAAAATTAATACATCTATCATATTTGTCATTAATAAATTATTTTTGTTGTGTAAATTTATTTTGAACTTTGAATGTGTTTATTTATATCATATTATGATTATATTATTTATTGTTGAGATACAAATCATGTTAGAATTATGAGACAAGAATAATATTTATTTATTTTGAATTTCCTAAACCTACTAGGATTCATAAGAAGATATAATATTTTATATTGTATTAAGTTATTAGGAGAAAATTTTATATTATAATTTATGAATAAAATAGATATTTTATGTGTGATATTCACGTTTTAGGATCAATTTTTAATTGTGTCTATATCCTAATTCAACTATGATTGAATCTCTTTTGTAGTAAGTGATAGAATAAATTATATATAAAAGATTAAAGGACAAAAATAATTATGGATAAAATATATTTGATACCTTTTATGATTAGGGATCTTTAGATAATTTATTCTAAGCCTATAAATACACCCTTAGTCGTCCATAATATAGTTTCACATGAGATTTTTCGAAATTCTGCCAGCATACCTACGAACTGTTTCAAGAATTATTTACACATCTTACTGTTATCATATCATCGTGAAAATTTAGGATCGAATTTCTCGGTATGTCTCGTATACTATTATTTTTGTAAAATTTTAAAAGCATGATAAATATTTATTAAAAATTATTATTTGTAATCTGCTAGTTTTTGACAGCATGTTCATGAGCTTGATAGAAAAATTGTTTTTCATGTTTTCTTTATGATGTTTTCGACCATGCTAAATTTTAATGGTATGAAATTCATGTTAGGTCATTCATGTTAAAAATATAGAATTTTTAGTATACGTTTACTATTTATTTGTTAATTTATTTCTTTATGTGCGAGATTCTTTTCTCAATGTACATATATATTGAAAAACAAAAGTTTTCATGTTACTACTAAATGAATTCTTGATCATGATAAGTTTTATTGTGATGGAATAAGTAATACGTTGTTAATGTTAGAGATCTATAAATTTTAGGACAATACTTTTATAATTTTATTCATTTATTTCATGAGTTGCCGAATTCTTGATCATGATAAGTGTTATTGTGATGGAATAGGTAATAGGTTGGTAATATGTTGTTATTTCATGAGTTGCCGAATTCTTGATCATGATAAGTTTTATTGCATGAATGAATTGTTAATAGAAGTAAGATTATGTATAATATACTTAAGTTTATTACAATATGAAACCATTAAAATTGCATGTTAATAAGTGGATTATGTATAATATACATTGTTTGATTATTATAATCTATTTGTATTTACGAATTATTAAAATTGTTGGTGCTTGCATGACATTCCATGTAGAGTCATTAAGATAAATTTTCATGTATAGGATCGGTGCGCATGACTTAAACATTTATATCCATTTTTTTCATTCACTCAAAAAGGTGAAGGTGTGGTTTTTCTTTTATCCTTATTATACATTATACAGTTTTTCTCATGTGACATTCAGATGCGGGCGAGCCTTTGGGCTATTCACGTAGTAAAATGTTCGGGTTAGCCTTCGGGCAAATTAGTAAAACTTCGGGTTAGCCCTCGGACAATTCACGCAGTAAAACCTTCGGGTTAAGCCTCCGGGCTAGCATGTCTAATCTTTCATGTTAAATTCTTTATAGTTTATAATTTGGATAATGTTTGACTTGGCCGAGTTGCCGTACTCACCCCCCCCTTATATTTTCACCTTTTCGAGATCATGGTCCGACGGATGTTTGAGGTAGGCGATGGTGATGGTCCCACATGAAAGGATTTTTGGAAACTCTTTTATCGTATTTATTTATTTTGATCATGAACTATGCATTTCCTTTCAAAAAAAAATTATGAACTAATAGTTGCACATGTTTTTTATTTTCGGACTTCCGCTCTATATAAAATTGCATTACAACCGTCTAATTTTATGTATTTAAATCCATTTAAAAAAATTAAATTAAATCGAGGACAAAGTTTATGCATGAGGTGACGTCCCCTTAAAAAGTTATGAAAATTGGGGGCGTTACACAATGGGTAGTTGTCTTGGCCAATCGAGATAAATATTTCATTAATGATGTGAAAATTACAAGTATAGAAATCATGCTATCACTATCGAAACAAAACTAAGACTAATCAACTGCTCTTCTATGATCTGAACTTCTGAAGCTTAGCTTTAAAGTTAGCAGATTTCGCCTCTGGCGGTTCAAGACCATATGCCTTGAAGATGTCTGACCTGAGTTGTTTGATGGCTGCTTGATCTTCCTTGGTGCTAAGGAAGAGAGATTTCTTGCCCATAGCTATTCTGACTTCTTCCTCTATCTCCTTCATACACATATTTCCTTCTAAGGTCATAGAAGGAGAAAGAATTTTGTATATTGGTGCTTTCAGTGGTTGACCAGCTTTATCCAGTAGCTCCTTAACTTCAATGTATAGCTCCTTAACTTCAATGTAGAGGTCTGGATCAGTGATATATAATATCTCTTCAAACAACTGATTAGTGTTGATTGGCATATCCTATGATTTCAAAAACTAAAAACTCTTGATAAAATCGAGTTTGATTTCTTCCCATCACTGATTCAGCTTCCACGATTTATAATTTTCAGTACGAGGGTATATAATGTGTTTCAAGTGATTCTTCTGAGATCCTCGTTTGAAGAATTTTGATGTAGTAGGGATTTCTCGACTCTTACGAGGAACGCGCTCTATGGCTTCCTTTTCAGTTCTCTCTTTTAGAGTTTTTAGTTCAGATAGTCTCAATCTTTCTCTTGCTTCGTTGACCTGTCTTGCTTCAGCAGTAATATCAAGTCCCCTGTCTCATGCGTCCCACATAACTTTCTCTTCAGCTTCTTGTTTCTTAGTTAACGTGGTCGAAGGAACATGTTGTTCAAGAGGACTCTCAGATTCAGCTTCTGCGTCTTTGGCTATCAATTAAGGTGCTTTAGATTTTCCAGCTTCCTTGACCTTAACTTCTTTAGTTTTAACAGCTTTAGCTCTTATTTGCCTCGGAATGAGTGTTCTTGCTTTCTTCGGCACATCTGTTGTAACAGTTATAGGTTTCTTCTGAATTTTCTTTTTAGCAGCTAGAGCCTCTTCTTTAGCTTGCAATCTTTCTGCCATCGTTCTATCATATGCTTGTTGCTCTTCGACAATTTTGAATTTTGGCAGAGGAGTAGGAGATCTATCAGCCTATTTATTGCCTTTAGCTGCTTAGCGTACTGGCTCATCCTCTTCTTCTGGGTCATCATTAGACTTAGTTATCGCTTCAATAGCTATGGCCTAAGCTGAGGATCCTTCCCTGATCCACAGTTGTAAAAAAGATTATTGGCCTCTCTTCTTCTATTTCCTTCTCCTTCTCTCCTTCCCCCTTATTTTGATGAGAAATATTAGTAATGATTGCTAGATCTTCTTCTTTGATATCATCAATCTTTCCATTTCCACCACCTCTCCCCTTTTTGGCATCCTCAATCTTAGAGATAAAAGTTGAAAGGGTGGTCATCGACGAGTTGGAGATTGAACTAAATTCTAAATAGTGTCGACAATGGCCTCAACATCAATAAGCTGCGTCGGTGTAGGATTGCCATTCTTTGTCATGCTCATATCCGAAGACTTTCAGAAGCTCGTCTTTATCTGTTACATACTTCTTGAGAGAGTCATCTAGAAGACGCGTGAATCTTCTCTTATTAGCGTCATTGTTGTCGCTTGTTCAGTTAGTGCCTGAGAGACACTTGTTGTCAATTTATTTCATTCTTTTGTGATTTTTAGTGGCTCCGTCACAGTTGCAGACATCTTCTCAGTGAATGTTTTGGCTAGTTCCTCGAGTATGTGAGGTTTGTCTTCTGAGCCTCTAATGCTATCTTAAGGATCGTATCAATATCAGGAGTTGGTACAGTACTGATCCTCTGTAC